>JAYMTF010001583.1:0-22428 GCA_036897485.1 Pelargonium nanum | reverse complement strand
AATAGTTTTAGTTTTGATATTTAATTTATTTATTTAAAATAATTTAAATTATAATTGATGACACATGTCACTTAATTGGATAATCAATTGATAAATTAAGAGTGACACATGTCACACAATTAGATAGGGACTCCTCTTTAATATACTTATATATTAGATTAGATATTAGATTAGGTTAGATTTGTATAAAACAATCCAAATCGGACAGTTTTAGCGATTGGGCCGAGATAACAAATACACCTCCTTAAAGAAGCGAAATGAACTGGCCCGTTAACGATTATTAGGCCTAAATTCCAAAGCCCAACCAAGCTATAACCATTAAAGATTAACGTTAAAACTTAAAACAACAACAAAAGATGGCGTGAAATTGAAGAAAACAATACCCATAGCTATAAACACAATGGGTCCTCGAAAATCGAACTGATTTCAAAAAGAGTTTTATAAGAAAAAAATAGATCTGGATGGACCTAAAATAGTTTTCAAACCGAATTTAATTTAATTTGAAATCTCTCTCAACAACTACCTGAAACGACAAATTTGTACTATCCGTTTTTGTTTGCTTAGCCAGCAGCTCCATCTAATTTTCTTCCCACTCACTCACTCTTCTCTCTCACCCACGCTCGCTCTACCACTCCTCCACACTCTGTTTTTTTTATTTTCTTTTTTTGAATATCAATAGCTTCTTGAACTGCGAGAAGTTGGAGAAGAAAGGAACAAGAAACTCAGAACCTTCTTCGTAGCTGCACATAATTCCAATCTCCATTACTGCTTCTTCTTCTCCTGTTTCTTCTTCCTTTGTTATGGTCTTTTGGGTTTGGTCCAGAACCTCATTTATGTGCACCAGGTAAGAGGACAAGCAACCCTTTGGCTATTTTTGTTAAAAAGATTCGAACTTTATAGAACCCATTTTGTTTGGTTGTTGAGAAAATGTGGGAAAGGAAAAAGTTGTTTCGCGAGACGTTGGGGTTTCCGGTGCTGTCGTTTCTGGTTACGGAACGATTTTTACTCGACTGAGCTAAAAGTTGTTCCATTTCACTCGGTTGAGTGTGCTCTCCGTTTCTCCTTTTTTTCCCTTCATTTTCTCGGCAACCGAACGCAAGGTAACGTTTTTCAGTGGCTTCATTTTCTCGGCAACCAAACAGAGGCGACGAGGGTAAGGGTTTTGTGCCACTTGTGTCTGATCTTGTTTTTGGAAATATAAATTACTGCTTGCAATGATTTAACTTTAGATTTTCTATTTTATTTGGTTTCTCGGAATCCGTGAAAGTTCTTGGCTTAGCCGGTACAGAGCATTGTATTGTAGCTCAGTGCTCGACATCTGGAGCTTGAAGTGTCAAGCTATGGCTCTTCTTTTTTTTTCTAAATTATACAAAACACGTCGAATCTCTGAGAAAAGGCTAATTTTATGCTATGTCGCATCACCCTTTCTTTGTCGTTTTGTTTCTATATCGTTTGCATTATTCGATTTTCCTGCAAATTTGATTCTTTTTTTCTGCTTAGCTTTTGATCTGATTCCTAGTGCTCCCACACTTGACAGCCTCAGATTTTTAGTAGAATCTCAAATTTGAAAGTTGACACAGCACACAGGTTTGATTTTTTTTTTTTGAATGTGCTTTTCCAGAAAATTTTCCCTAGAAACAAACAGATTCTTTGCAGTTTAAAACCCTTGAAGGCAAAAACTTTTCACTGTGTTCTTCAACCTCTGTACCCCACAGTTCTCTGTTTGCTCCTAATTTTACGGCACCTATGGATGAGGAAATTTCCACTCTTTCATGATCAAAACACACAAATGTCCCTACCATGCTCCATTTGTTGTGATTTTGCTGTAAAAGTTCATTATGGGTATACTTGTAATTTGATTCTTGTGTTACTCTGTTGCTGTACACTCTCTCGTGGATGCAATAATGGTTCCGGGTTTCGGAGAAATGTGATAGTTTTGAATGGGCAAACATAACTATTATTACCTGATCACTGTGTAGTTGAAAAAAATGATGGCTTTCTGTTTTGGTATTCTGTATAATTTTGCTGCTGCTGAGAATATCTTTTGCCATTATGGGTCCATACACGGGCTCTGCCCAATCCATATGATTTCATTTAATTCGATTCCAGCTGAAAAATGAGCACATTTATTTCTTGTTACATGCACATAGGATTCCCTTGTCTCAACTTGTGATTTCTCTGGACTATTTTGCAGGTTGTGTGGGTCAAGTAGCATTTAAGTGCCTAGCTTCGAAAAACTAAATATTGTTTTTTTACCTTGTGGTTGAAATCATGCAGACTCCAAAGGCGAGGTAATTTCAAATGCTTTTTGTGATTGTTCTATTCAAATTGCTGAGTTGATTGATTAAATTTAATGGGTTGTCTTGTTGCTATGAGGCAATGGGTTGTACTTTTTGAAAGTAAGCGGTGGTTTTACCTCCTTTTTCCATTTATTATCTGTTGCCTGTACTTGAAGATTACACTTTGATGCTTGAAATTTATGAGCATTTGTTGTATGTTATTGCATTGTCTGTTGCCTCCTTTATTAGATATAGCTGGTGGGTTTGTCTTACATATCGAAATATCCAAAAACTCCTTGTATGAACCATGTATCAGTTTACTATGGACATGAAGCATCTTTTGCCATCAAGTTACAATTGAAAACTCATTTGTTATGGTATGTATCTTTAGCTGCAATCTGTATCTTTCAGTGTTGTAAAACAAAGATTTATCCATTTGTGTTATATCCTACTTCAAGGCCATTCAGGGATTCTGAGGAGACCTATAATGCTAATACTGTCAAAGGAACATAGATACCTTGATATGGTGAGAAAATAAGCTTCATTTCTCTCTTTGACCCACCAGCTCTTGTGGCTTAGTGCGGCATCTCTGCCCACCTCAGAGAGGGAAGGGCATTGTTGTCTTTTCAATCTCTGGAATTGGTAGATCAATTGCTCATGAGTTGTGATCTTAATCGATTTTTATAAATTTTTATGTTATTATTAGGTTCTAACATTATTAGCTCATTCTATTTGTACTATGTATATTCTTCGGTAACACGTGTGTAGTGAACATGTCTTGATCTATAAAAGTTCCACACCATCTTTTACTTTGTGACTTCAATTAGTGTTGATAGTTCATAATATGTTGCCAAAGTCACATTATCACTACAAACTTCAGTATAATAGAATTTGCGTTTATGTCTATGTTATTGTTGTTTTCCTCCCATTTATGTTCATTGTGCTCATTTCTTTGGGTTTGGATTGTATTTCTTATCTGTGCTTGATTGCTTTTCTCTTCTTTTCACGCAGAAATGGTTCCTCAGAAGTGCCTCTTAGAGTTTCTCCTAGAGCTGCACGCCAACTGAAGACCACTTCATTAGAATCTGATTCAGCATCTTCTTCAAATCAGGCTAACAGAACACCAAAAGATAGAAGCCCTAAGGTCACTGAACGCCGGTCACCGAGGAGCCCAGTGCCTGAGGTACTTTAATATTTAAATCCAACAGTAATTGCATCTGCTACACCAGTTCGATAATATTAGTTGTACTTAATATGAAAGGTATCATGTATGACTGTTATGGACCCATGGTTTCTTTTTTATGGAGGTTACTATGTAGCTCTATCTAGGAAATGATCAAATTTAAATTGCAAAGCACCGTACCCTACAACATGATTGCTTTTTCGGTAATTTATTTAGGGTGAATCTCCCTTGAAAATTTGTTCTGTGAAAATGCCGGGCTTGACAGTAGTGTCTTAAATAGTTTTATGTTTACATGCTATTTTTCTCCCCCTGCTTCTGAATAATACGGACAAGCTTCTGTTGAGGTAGCTACATTACAGACTTGTTCCGGCCGTTGTGTGTGTCACCAAATAATTAAATTGTCCTTGGGACAGATTCTTTCCCGTCTCTATTCCATTTTGTCTCCGTATAGGACAATATCTAAACCAAGTTTAACTTGTATTTATGCTTTTCTTTTTTAAACTCATCTTTACTTAAAAGATGCTTCAAATTTGGCATCTCTTATCTATTTTACGAAGGCTTTTAGTTATAGATTCTTGGCCTTTGCATCAAACTTTTAGTGCTTTTTTTTTATAAACTTTTTGATGTTTAGAACCTTAAAGTGCTTTTTTTCTTCAGATCAAACATGGTGCCATAGTGTGAAATTCTTCTATCTATTGCTTACAAAATTAGTGCTTGGTTTGCTGTAGTATTCAAATTCTGAGCCTTCAAAATATTTTTCTTGATTCCAGAAGAAGCGCCCAAGTAGAATATCTGAACTGGAATCTCAGGTCTCTCACCTTCAGGAGGAGCTGAAGAAAACGAAGGACCAACTGAGTTCATCTGAATCATGGAAGAAGCAAGTTCAGCAAGATTCCGAGGAATCCCAGAAGCAACTGTTGGCCTTGACTTCAAAACTGGAAGACTCCGAGAAGCAGCTTTTGGAGTTGTCTGCCTCTGAGGAAGCTCATGTTCTTGAGCTCCAAAAGCTCTCACAGGAAAAAGATCAAGCATGGCAGTCTGAGCTCGAGGCTATCAAGAAGCAACACTCACTTGACTCATCTGCTTTGGCCTCTGCCCTGAATGAGATCGAGCAGTTAAAGGTCCAGCTAGAAATATCACCCGAATCTGAGGTTGTACAGTCCAAGCATGCAGAACTGGCAAATACAGAGCTCGATAGCTTGAAAGAACAATTGGCTGAGACTCTTTTGGTAGTGGAGAACATGGAAAACCATCTAAAGGATTGCAAGGAATCAGAAGCTCAGGCCCAAGCACTAGTTCGTGAGACCCTGATGCAACTAGAAACTGCCAAAAGAACTGTCGAAGTGCTGAGGACAGAAGGCATGAAAGTAACAGAAGCTTATAACTGTGTTGCTTCAGAGTTGGAACAGTCAAGGACCCGAGTGAGCTTACTAGAAGGAATTGTTAACACACATGACTCGGGATCTAGCGACCATTGTCAAGTATTTGGAGGTCCTCCTAAAATTGAACTGGAAAGTGAAGAAAACCAAAAGATGAGGGAGTCAAACGAGCTTCAGGCAGAGCTTTGCTCTTTAAAGTCTGAGGTTGCACAGCTAAGATGTGCTCTAGAAATTGCTGAGATGAAATATCATGAAGAGCAAATACAAAGCACGGTGCAAATACGAAATGCTATTGAACTGGTAGAGCAGACCAAAACAAAACTGAGTCTGAGAGAGGCTGAACTAGAGTCAGAACTGGAGAAAAGAAAGGCTGATATCGAAGAGTTGAAGGCAAACCTGATGGACAAGGAAACCGAACTGCAGGGTATTGCAGAGGAGAATGAGGGTTTGAATATAAAGCTCAGGAAAAGCCCATCGTCCCACGGAGAATCTGAACTGGAACAAGAGCTGAACAAGTTAAGGGAAGACGTGGCAGAGTTGAGAGCCAGTTTGATGGGTAAGGAGACTGAAATGCAGAACATATTAGATGAAAACAAGATGCTAAGGTTGGAAGTCAAGAAAAAAGAAATGGATCGAGGTGATGTTAGTGACAAGGTAGTTTCAGAGCTTGAGGCAGCAAGAGCTGCTGAGCGAGAGGCTGTCATGAAGCTTGGGTTTGTTATGGAAGAGGCAGATAAGAGTAACAGGAGAGCCGCGAGGGTCACTGAGCAGCTGGAGGCAACACAGGCTGCAAGTTGTGAAATCGAGGCAGAGTTGAGAAGGTTAAAGGTGCAATCCGACCAGTGGAGGAAGGCTGCGGAGGCAGCTGCTGCCATGCTTTCAACAGGTAATAACGGGAAGTTCATGGAGAGAACTGGATCTTTGGACAGCAACAACTATAACCAAGGGAAGCTTAGCTTACCTTACTCCGAAGACATGGATGATGATGATCTGCTGAAGAAGAAAAATGGGAACATGCTAAGGAAGATCGGAGTTTTGTGGAAGAAGCCGCAGAAGTAGAAAAGAGCCACGACAGGTTCAGTAATCTTTGCACAATTCTGTTTATTGTCTCTCTCTAATTATGCAACCTTTTGTCTTCTGATCAAGTTCTCGTGCTTATGACTGTTGGTTCATGTCTTGTTATAGTGAAGCTTAAATTATAGCAATGCAGAATCTCTCTAATCTATTTATTTGTCTGTAACCAATGGATTGATTTAGTTCTAGTTGAACTCTCTTGTAATGGGAAGCAACAACAGATCTTCTCTACCTTTTGGTTTGTAGAGGAAGATGCATATAAATGATTATGAGGGTGTCTTGCTTATGTTATTTTATATATTGGCTTTTCTCACATTATGTGTATGGTGTATTGTTTGTTTAGTTAACCTGATGTCTACTCTTGTGGTGGCTTTCAGATCCAAGCTATAGTTTCAATAAAACTTAGGAACATGTCAAGTGACCATAGTGGTGTTTCGAGTGTTCGGGATACTGCACCTAGGATATAGAGGTCGCGATGTGACCAACACTTCATGTTGGATGAGACACTAGAAGATCATAAGCTGAAGATGATGCTTGGTCATCTAGATGGGAAGGCCTATCAATGGCAACAAGAATACACATTGCAGAAGCAGGACTCACGGAGAGTCGGTCACTAAGCTGCTTCCTGGGTGGCCTAATAAAGGGACCCTTTAAAAAATGTTGTTAGGTTACTGAGACCCAAGGCCCTATGTGAGGCTATGCATCTCAATAAGTTGTAGGACCAAATGTTGCAAGAATTACATACACTGTCTGTAAGTGGGAGTCTTTAAGTTTTAAGCATGAGGACAAACAGGTTATGCTGAGAGGGATGGTTAATGATGTAGTCAAAAGGAGTCCCTACAAGTTTGCTTATGTCCAGAAGCAAGTCATTACAACGTCACCTTTTGGAACGAATACTTCTAAACTTTTTTTTTTACTTTAGATTACCCTAAATTGTTTTTCACCCATTTTATAAGTTAATTTTGACGGGAAAATGTCTTTATTGTCAATTTTTTATATTTAACTATAGACTACTATGTACTAGTCACCTTTTGTAATTGACTACTATAAATTTGACATTTTTGAAAAATTCCGTCAAAGTTAAATGACCAAAATTTAAGGAGTGAAAAATAGTTAAAAATATTCTAAAGCTACAAAAACCAAAATTTAAGGATATTCAATGCAAAAAGTGATAAATACAAGGTAGATATATGTAATAATCTCTATATGGTCAGTAAATGATCCTTATAACTTATAAGGATAAATAATAATTTCATGGGCTAGTTCTGGACTGAATAATGGACAATCCTTAAAAATGAGAGCAAGTGAGCAACAATTAGAAAGGTTTCCCACAAAATGGGCCTAGTAATGGGCTATTTTTGAACGTTGGGCTACCTATTATCTTCATGGGCTGTGAGTAGCAGTGTATTTACTGAGCCCGAGGCTCTCATTTTGACGAGAGTAAAAATACGAAACATAAGGGCCATTTGTGCAAATAGCAAGAAATAGTGGCGTGCAGTTATTGAGTTTAAAGTTTAGGGTTTTCATCTCTAAGCTTTCTCTTCCTGCCGACGACTCGAAGCTCCATCACAGCCTTTCGTCGGAGTCCAAGAACCACCTCGCGCCGCCACCATGGGGTTAGTCGAACGTTCCATCTCCTACTAGTATCTGCTCATTGCTTCGTTTCTGATTGTTTCCTGAGAAACTCTGCTTCGTTTGTTTTCATGAATTTGAAGGAGAATTCGTTAGCATTTCGATTTAGCGTTGAACGTTAACTTTCAATCAGGGTTTTAGTCCGATTAGATATGAAAATATTGTTTTTTTTTTGTGTTAGTGTGATTGTGATGTGTGATGATCGGATACGCAGTGTAGAAATTTTTTAAATTGTGGAATTTCATGCCCAGCTGCTAATTGAACTGTATGCAATGTCTATATAATTTGGTGTCCATTAGAGTTTGACACGTCACAAACTCAGCCATATAGTTAATGGCTGAAACTCAGCCATGCCCATTAGAGTTTGACACGTCACAAACTAACCCGTCCCAATGAATTTGTGGGTGCGGAGCACCTGTCCGGATACAATGTGAATGTGACTTGGTTGAGATTCCTTGCTCTTTCTTAACATGTCATTGAAGATTGTGAAATCCTTTTGATATGAATGTATGCATTTGTTTAATAAGACACAATTTTGGGAGCTATTTGGTTTTTCTTCAAATATCAGTAGTGTTTTGTTGAGTTAGTTTCAGGTCGGTTTTTAAAAATAAAGTAACAAATAAATTTGAATTCATTTGAGAATGTATGGTTTCTAATAACTGACTTATAATGCAACTAATATTAAACAGGAAGACACGTGGAATGGGAGCTGGTCGCAAGCTTAAGTCCCATCGTAGAAGGCAACGCTGGGCAGACAAGTCCTACAAAAAGTCGCATCTTGGAAATGAATGGAAGAAGCCATTTGCTGGGTCTTCACATGCCAAAGGGATCGTACTTGAGAAAATGTAAAGGCAGAATCTGTTGTTGTTTCTATTTATATTTCTAATTTCCTTTAGTTTCACATCTTCACTGATGATTGTTTGATTTTCTAAATTCTATAGTGGAATTGAAGCTAAGCAGCCTAACTCTGCCATTAGAAAATGTGCCCGAGTTCAGCTGATTAAGAATGGGAAGAAGATTGCCGCTTTTGTACCTAATGACGGTTGCTTAAATTATATTGAGGAGAACGTAAGTATTGTGGAATGATTTATTTACAATCTATCTTTTCATTCTTAACTCAATTATTGATATATATATACTGTATTGGTGTGCAGGATGAGGTTTTGATTGCAGGATTTGGTCGTAAGGGGCATGCTGTTGGAGATATTCCCGGAGTTAGATTCAAGGTGGTGAAGGTATCGGGTGTATCTCTTTTGGCCCTTTTCAAGGAAAAGAAAGAGAAGCCAAGGTCTTGAACATTCATCCCGTCAAGGTTCCAAACCTTTTGTCATTCAGTGTTTCATGGATCTCTGTTTTAGAACGTTAGCTTTCATATGAACCTTTTTTGTTGCAAATGTTCTATTGAGACCAAAGTAGAAGTTCAATTTATATACGTGTTTCTTTAGTTTTTTGCCCTTTTCGATCTCGTACCAACTATATGTGCACCAACCCTATCCAATAGGATAAAAAAAACATAACTCGGGCACGAGGGATCAGGAATGAGAATCTCAGTCACATGCCAAACACTACCTTATTGTTCTTGTCTGAACTGCTTTGTGTCTAATGAAAAGTACTTGTATTCTATGTTGGCCTTCTTGTTTACACATGATAATATAATAGCTTTGGAACAATTTTATGTTCACAAGAGTCTTTGGTTTTACATGAGATTTGTTGATCCCTGAATGGTTTGAAATTGACATGGCAAGTTGCTCCTCAAAGGTCCAAACCACAGACTAATCAGATTCAAAGTAAGTGATTTATAAATATTGTAAGTAAATTTCAAATGTCGGCATTTGTCTATTTAAATAATGTAATGTTCTGATTTTGAAAGATTAGAGTGGAGAAAATTTGAAAGCTACTGCCACTGGGATCTCCAGATCTATACAGCCACGCTACGCCTTTTTCGTCTAAATTCTTTACTTCTGGATGCATCAAGTCAGTGTTGTAGGTGGGGGCTTGTAATCAAATTATCACATTTGTATATGTACAATTTCGTACAATTGCAATTATGTGTAGCAAAGGTTAGTGATGAAATCCAAAACTTCGCTGTGGAATCAACTAATGATGATGTGACACATGATGTCTTAGAGCCACGGCAAGCATCAGCAAATGGGGTCAAAGATGCATAGAAGTTAAAAATTAATCGTGATGTGAGTACTTGAAAATTGACTAGCTCACAACCGAACCAGCGTCCACCAACTGGCATTCGCAACGGAGCCCACGTCTACATCCAGACTTTTGCATCCGCTCGTCGTGATTATATGCTTCGCTCGATTTTCGATAGTATTTTTTTTAGAGTATATTCGCTTATGATACAAAGAGCACTCCCGAAATCATTTCAACACGTGACGATTGCACACTTTTGAAATTCATCACAAAGGCTTGGTTTTTACCTGAAAAAGCATGTGCTCTCTGAATCTCCACGACAACTCCTTGTTGCTTGAAAGACTTGTGGAAATCAAAGTCATCTGAAACTCAAGAATACTACTCGTAGCAGTAGGCACTCCTTGAGGGTCCACTGCACCATGATACTTTTAAGGGCTCATGGAGGATGGAGGACATATCCAAACAATAAGGTCCCAAAATTGCAAGTGGATCTCGTAGCTAGACCACTCTGTCAACAATCTATCACATGTCAACAGTCACCAGGTAAATTCATCATTATAAAACATCTCTTGAAGAGACAAATGGGGATCCGATTCCTACAACTATTTTCGTATTATTTATATATCACTTGTGTTAAGATATGTTACTCTCACATCCAAGACAGTCCTCCAAACACACATATTGGATATCTACTTATCAACTTCATTTTCTGAAATTTAAATATGTCAACAGCTTATCATCTAAATCAACTTCATTTCCTTAATCATTTAGATGACAAAATAGTCTTCTCAAACAATATTTATATCTCAAACACAATATGCATATTGATCTCCAACTCTTCAATGAACTAAAACAAGCATATAAAATGACAAAGGTCCATGCATTTATTTAAAATAACATTTGAAATGTGACCGGCAAGGCTCCAAAAATGTCAACTGATAGTAGTAGAAGGTCACTGTCTCAGCCTGATTATTGGTTGTTTATTACTCACCTAATATCCTTCTGTCACTCTCACCTATTGCTCTATACACTAAAATATTCAATATTTTTATAAAACTAAGTCACGCCCAAATCTAAGTTCGGATTTTGTCTGAAAAAACTGCCAGTAGCAGCAAATCCATCCCGAAATTGGTGCTCATGCCTCACTGAAATTCCAATATTGTTTATAAAAAACACAGCCCAACTCATCAAAACATTATCATATACTAATAATTTTGGTACAACCAAGATTTGATATTCAATGTTGTGGCTAGTAGCATTAGTTTAATGTTGGTAAAAATAGGAATGTATGATGACAGAAATAGAATATCTTGAAAACCAGCAATTCTCACTCGAAATCCAAAGTCTTTAAAAATGTTGCAGTACAAGTAGGAGCTATTAGCTTAGCTGCTGCTTCAACGACAACCTTTTAATTCCTCAGTGAGTTCAGACTTAACTGACCCATGAAACATCACTCTCTATCTCCTCATTCTAGAAACATTATTATATGCAAACTCTCTGCCACTTTCTTTACTTGGTTACCAAACAAATTTCAAATTATTCATTTTTCTTTTCATCAATTCTCTCATCCATCTTTTTTATTTTTAAAAAAATAATTTAAAGGAAGATTCTAGTATTTGTAACATTGCATGCAATGGCGGAGTCAGAATTAAACAAAATGGAGAGCGAAAATTTAAATTATACTATGACTTCTAAAATATTATTATTAACGGAGATATGACTTAAATTCTACTATAGGAGGCTTGTTTTGCAGGTTTAAACACGACTAGAGAAGAAAGAAAGTACTAGAATTGCCAAAGGATTTTTGCCTTGGTGTAACAACAAAGCTATGCAATTGTTCTTTTAGGAAAGTATAATTAAAACACAAAATAGATTGGTTAAATGAGCATGTTGGGCTGTCCGGAAAAGTCAAATAAAGCTTTCTCACTGCTCAACATAGTCGAAACTAATGAAAATATATTACATAGCGTTTTAAGAGGGTTTGATTGCATGAAGAAAATATTTTGAAATTAGGTCCTTTTTTAAAAAAAATTAGGTCTTAGTTCTTGAGTTGAAGGCAAAAATATTTTAAAACCATAATCAATTAAGGAATTAATTAGCTAGGATAGAGTTGTGATTTCAAGTGAATCAAATCTCTTGAAGTACAAAAACCCTTAATCATTGAATAAATAAAAAAAACAGAAATTACACATTTCTATTAATAATTAGTCCATCTCTTTCCTTCTCCCCCACAATGAGTTGCTGATCACTACCACACACACTAAACAAAAAGAAAAAAAAAACCCTAAAATTCTACATTAAGGGGCTATTGAGAAGTCCATGCCAAGATGGAGCAAGCCCATTCCACATTTCTCTTCCTGAATCAACCACATCACCCATAACATTGTTGCTGTTGCTGCTCTGAAGCTCACCATTCAGCTGCCATGGAAAGCCCCACAAGATCCTGTTCTGATCAGTACCTTCTCTGCTGCTACTACTACTGCCATTATTGCACACATCTTGCTGCTTCATTGTTGTCACTGTCACAGTTGTTGCTGCTCCACTGCTAGTGCTCACCATTTGATCACCACCACAATATGGGATCACCATTTCTGACCCTGACCCATTCTCCACCTGCTCATTTCCAGCTTCTCCATAACCATAGTACATGTTTTGGAAATTGTTTGGGTAGCCACACCTGAGTGCATCAAGAAAATTACCAGCTGGAGCCACTGGGTTGTTCATGCCCATCATTGAGAACTGGTCATGAACCTCAGCTTGATCAAACCCTAGGTGGGTACTAGGTTGTTGTTGTTGTTTCTGGAGCCTAGCAAAGGCAAGAGTGAGGTCATTGGAGTCATAGGTTAAGTGTGAGAGTGGGCTTGTGATGAGTGGTTGATCTTGAGACCTCTTTGCTGATGCTGATGATGTTGAAGATGATGATGATGATGGTCTTTTGTTCTTCCTGCAGCCACCACCCACTGGAACATTCCTCAAGGTTCCACCTTTGGTCCAGTACCTCCTGCAGGACTTGCAGAAGTACCTGGGCTGAGAGAGGCTGTAGTTGTTGTAGTAGCAGAACTTGGTGTTGATGGAGTCACATCTTGGGCACTTGAGAGCTTGCTCTGGTTGAGGCCTTGGCTTCTTTGGATCTTGCTGTGTTTTTGAGCAAACCAGCATGTTCTCTAGTGTGTTATTGTTTGAACTCATTTCCTGTACAATTTGCTCAATTAGCTATTGAAGTAAAAGAAAAAATAAAATGTATAATTCATACATTTCTATTTTTCCTAACTGGAAAAGCCTAAGTGCACAAACTTAAGTTTGGTCGATTTTATCAGCAGATCGAGCCAAAAGCATAAACAACAAAAATTGATCGACCTCATCCAAATTAGCAATCCAAAACAACAGATCCACAAGAACTATAAATTACAAACTTTTGATTTATCAAATCAAAGATTTGTTTATGTAATGACCTCCTTTTAGAACAATTCTTATGATAAACATCTTTTTGGAACTAGAAGCAAAATCACCCAAAAATTGAAAGATGGAGAGTTGCAAAGAAAAGTCATGAGAAGGAAACAAGAGAATTGAAAGGGAAGGTAAAGTAATTAGGTGTTAATTATTATATGTGATTAAAACAAAAAAAATGAAAAGAAAGAAGGAAAAAAACTTGTGTGGTATCATGATAATCATAATCATAATTATGAAAGGATGATTTGTAGCTGAATTACCTGGTGGTGGTGGTGGTGGTGGTGTTGTGCAGTTGAAGGATCCATCCATGCAATAATGAATCAATCACCACAACCCTGATCTCTTCAGTTGATCAGTTTTAGTAGCTACCAGGAGCTTGATGATCTCAACACTCAGTGATCTGATGATCAAGTGTTAGAGAGAAAGTGTGGAGAGAAAAAGAGAAGTTGCTAGAGAGGGAAGTGAAGGTGAAAGAGAAGGATAGAGAGAGAGAGAGTCATGCAAAGTAAGGAAAGCAAACAAGGCCAGAGCTCTATATAAATACAGCAACAGCAAGCAATCCCCAGAGAGAACAAGGAGAAAAATACAACTTTTATTTTTATTTTTTTTATTACCCTTGATGTCTCAAAATGTAGGTCTACTTTTATTATTGTTATTGAAGAAAATAAAAATAAGCTATGGAATTAGACCGTCCTTTGTTTGTCTTGTATTTTTTTTTCAATTTGAATATTTATTATGTTAATTTCTAATCTCGTGTTACAACACATGTCTATTGTTATAAGAGAAAATTTACGCTACTAACTAATTTTTTTTCTTAAAAAACACAATTGATTTCTTCACCTTAAAATGAGAGTTGCAATGAACTTAAATTAGACATTAAATATTGTTAATAACTCATTTTTCATAATAAACAATCATTTTAAACTATCGAATTGGATGAATTTTTTGTGTTCATTAGATTTTTTTTGCTTCGTATAAATACTCAATCTAAAACAAAGTGTAAAGTAATAAATTTTTCAGTTTGAAAAATGAAGAACACAAATATAAATGATTTTTATGCCACATATTTGAATTATAATTTTGTAGTAGTAATTATAAATAAAAAATTAGAACTCTCATTCACATTATCCATTATTGGAAAAATAAAAAAGAAAGAGTAAAAAAATGGAGTGCCAATCTGTTTGTATCTCGGTGGTATGCATTAGCAACGGTTTCATATGGGTCTGGGCAAGGCTGGCTGGCTGTTGTCTTTTTCGTGGGACCCGCACTCGCGTGGAATGCAACTATTTGGTGGACCCCACATCACCCTTGGTCCCTAGCTAGCTACCTAGTTGTAGACCCCACCTAATTTCTATTCCTTTCCCTCTCACGTCTCATCCCTTCAATAACCATTTTCCAATTCCTCGCCAATTAATCTCCGCCTCTCGCCCATCTCCTCGTCCCATTCTTGTCCGTCCTCGCCAAATGTTAGTGTTGTTTTTGTAGATTAGATCGATCTAATTTACTGTTGAATTCGAATAAATCTGATACATATAGTAGCTTCAACTACACTTTTATGGCATATGTATGTTATAATTTATAACAATCAACATTGAGTATGTTATGAGAGCACGTTTAGTAAATGATAGCTCTTTATAATAGTTTTTATCCGAATATACTATTATACACAATTCAATTTTTTAAAACAATTTCAAAATATTTTAAACAACATTTCAGTTCTATTACCAAACAAGACCTTATTTCTTGAGAATAATCAAATCGGAGGCACTGGAGTTCTCCCCTACAGCCTGAAGAGCACAAACAACTGAGAACAATTACACTTGAAGTTTAAGACGACCACACGAAAGAATCTGCTAACCGTCCCTCGCCACCATCGAGTTTGCCATTTGATTTGGCAACAAACTCGAGAACTGATCTGATAACTCTGGTCAAACCATCTCATTCCAAGTCACTTTCTTCTTCTCTGCAATATCCCCTCATGTTGTCCTGCGTGTACGCTCATAAAAAACTACCGCTAATCTACACCGCTCTGCAAACCCAAACAACACATTAACTTGTTATCAAAAAAGACTTGTAACCTAAACGAGAGAAACCGCAGTTTGCTATATGAAAATCAAAAAGTCTGCTACCACTTTAAAAATCAAGTACATCTCAAGCCGAATAAAGACCTTAACCGACTTAAAAAGAACAAAGAGAAATTAGAGAGAAGCACAAACGTGTTTAGTAGTTAGTTAAAATGATTAAACAATCATATTTAACAAATTTTTCTTGAAGGAAATCAAAGCGATTTTATTAATTACTAAAATCAGCTAATAACAGACTCGTGATCGGAATGGGGTAATTATTCCCAAGCCACCCAATAGAACCCGTTACGGACCCTGACGATCTAGCTATGCATGAGCAACCTGATTAGCATATCTCCTAACAAAATAAAACACACTACAATCAAAAGACTGAACTAACTTCATAATATCATCAAAGATCAAACCCAATGCACTATAATTCTCCCCTCCAGTTTGCAAAGGCTCATATTTAACAATTTAATCGAGAAAAAAAACTGGGGGTCTATTATATTATATATTTATATGATATATGGTTGGTGGTAGTGGACCCACAATTGTCGGTCCCAAGCACTGTGGAACACATGCACCCAGTCCCATATTACTCTTTGCCTAAGCTTTGCTGCCCAATCTTGATGTTGATGTTCATGCCCATCATCGTCGTCTTCGTCCATCTCCAATTCCATCTCCATGTCTTTGCAGGGTCTTCATTATATTATATTATAAATAGTACTGAGTCAGTACAAGTTATGTAAGTGTATATAGAGCCCACAATTCCAATATCTAAACTTATGCTTTGCTTTAGCCACAGACACAGAAACACAGTGGTCCCTTTGGCCTTTGCCAACATTACAGTTTGTGACCGGTCGTTTTCATCTTCTTAAGTCTCGTAATCACCATTATTTTCATTCCATGACCAAACTTCGCTGACGTACGTTGCTTCAACTTTCATTTATTATAAATTTAAGTACATAAATAATTAACGTTGGGGTCACTTAGGAGCTGTTAAGAGTCTTGTATTAGTTGTACACACCCACCCCCTTACTAGGAACAGATTCAGAATTTTTATTCCGTTTAAATTTTATCGAATTATTAGGAAAAATATCAATTTCTTGTGGGGCAAAATTAAAATTTAATTTCTACAAACAATTTTAAAGATATAAAGTATATTTTTAAGAATATTTTAGAAGGAAAGTTATCAATGGCAAAAATACTTTCATTGGTAGAGTTTGCAAGAAGGGAACCAAATACAAACACCAACAAATAAAAGAAAAACATCAAACTATAGAGTAGGTAGGTCAAGGTAGCATAACAAGGAAGCTCTCTATGATAGTAATCTCCAAGAACTTGGGATAGAGATTGGACTAAAAGAGCAAGAGATCAAGGAGAAATAGAAAGCAACATTATTTTTTAATAATTAGAGCGTTCATCGCTTGAAATTGCATACACTTTATTATTTATACAATATTTTTAAGTACATATAAACACATGATATATTTTTATCAAATAACGCTCACAATATATTATACATATCTCTATTGTGAATATAACTGAAGCACGAGGTCTTTAGAATGAAAACAATGTGCCTAACACTCCGCCGACGAGGCTTTAGAGAAAAGGACATGAATTTCTCATTTCTATAGGTTATTTTTGTTCTCTTAATTGCATAATTGGATCACTTATTAGTTATATTTGTGGAAATTGTGATGGGGATGTGTTGCCTTCTCATTTGGAGATGGGTCATCATTAGTCATCACATCATAGGGTTTTCATTCTATAAAAAGTAAAAACATATATCAAACAAAACTTATTGTTTTCCACAAAATGTGTTATTGAACTGAGCAATCAAAACCTGCAGGAGTAGATGTTTCATGACAAACATATTTTCTACCAAGTGTTTTTTAGAATTTTCACAAGAGAATACTGTAAATTCTTTTTATCCATCCATCAAAATGCATTTAGGTTAGTTTATATAACAAAAGTACACATTTGTAATGAATATTTTACTTTTACTTTTTTGTATTTCAGAGTATATTCGTATTTGAAAATATACTAATTAATCTCTCAAAATGTACCTGCTAGATTTTAGAATCTATTTTTAAATTGATTTGTTATAGTTTAGATTTATTTTTAACCACGGGAAAATTAAAGCGAGTCCATGATCAGTTCGAAATCAATACTTTCAATTTATATTTTACTCAAACGTAATATTTATATGCGAGCTGAAGAGTACCACAAGAGCGACATATTTCTTCCTACTAACATAGCTGCATTCCTTGAATCACGAATTTGAGATCTCAAGTTAAATTGAAATAGCCCTATTAATTGATTCACGCTTTAGGGGTAAGTTTAGATTCGTTTTTGTTGTTTTGTTTTAACCATAAGAAATTTAAAGTGAATCCGCGATCAACGCGAAATCAACATACACTTTTAAACCATATATCACACTCAAACGAATTTTCGTTCGAGCCGGAAAGGATTACAAGAGCGGCAAATCTCTCTTACAAAGATCTAACGTAGGTGCACATTCTTGGCACTCGAATTCAAAATCTCAAGTTAAACTTAAACCACTCATTTCGTTTAGTGGTAAATGTAGTTCCATTTTCTTACTGCATGTAGTTTATTTCAAATCAATGTCTTTAATTTGTTGAATACATTATAAAAACAAGCAATAGTTAATTCATAATTCATATTAGACCGGAGAAAGCATGCATATTCACACTATTTGTTAATGAATTAATTAGATTTCGAATCTATTCAAGTTGACACATCTAATAATAAAATAATTCATACAAGTTGGTTCTTTATCTTATTAGCATAAATAAATATAACACATAATTAACACACGTTTTCATGTCACATGGAAAATCGAATTAAGAAACCTATATTTCTTCTTGATCCCAAAGCTTTATCAAACAAGATGATAATTATTTATTTATGCTTTAATTATTCTGTGTTGTCATTTAGCTGTCTATTATTATCTACACCGTGATCTTTGTGACTATAAGTATCAAGTCATTGTTTAATTAATTTATCCAAATCTTACCTTATAATACATAATTATTAGCTACCCATTATAAAGAGAAAAAATACAAATAAAAATTCAAATCCACATGCAGTCCACTTCATCCATATAATGATCAGTCAATCAAATAAAGACCATGATCAACGGCTAATAGTATTATATAGTAATGTGTAGCTTAGCTACCTTAGGTAACTTTAAAAAGAAAAACATAATTAGATATTGGAACTGTACTATGATTTAATTGATCCAACCAAGAATCTTGGAGTGGTAGTGAAATCGACAACTTAGATAAATTAAAATTTAAAAAATGGAACCCAATATTGGAAACTCCAATGCTCTTACTTTTTGTATCATTCTAGTTCTTACTTGTAGTCTCTTTTGTACCATTCTCGTCTTCTTTTCTTTACTGACGGAGGTTCAATTCATTCTACTTGTAATAAGTATTGAAAAACATATATGTAACATATTACACAACATTATTCTAGTTCTTCTATTGATTTCATTTACTAATCACTCCTCTTGTTTGAACTCATGTTGATGGCTCGTTTTTATTACCGTCTTCACTAGATGCTAGTTCGTGAGAGTGTATATACACTACAAATAGCTAGTTTAATTGTTTTCATATTATCATGTTTGAAATCACATTTTAGTAGTTTTATTAAATAGTGTTTGAAATTTTAGTCAAGACACAATGTAGATGAATCCAAACGGATGATCTATATCCACAAATTTTTTAAATGGATGTAAATATTAATTGGTAAAACGATATCATCACATTTACATAAATTTATTTGCTGAGATTTTTTTCCTTGTATTAAATCCATATATATTGTTTATACTCCAAATTTTAGTTAACTACTACTACAATTGAGACATGCAAATCAAATTTGTAGTCATTCCAAAATTTGAGACATGCAAATCAAATTGGTAGATATATTTTTATAAATAAAAAATAAAAAAAGACAGAAGGGTTGGTGATTGGTGATGGTCAATCAAAATTGAGAATGAGAGGTAGAGCAGCACATTATAGGGGAGCAAAAGATGGTGGTGGGGTCAGAGGTCAAGATGGTTGACTGGTCAAACAAATAAAACCAGTCAAAGAAAGAAAGAAAACACTACTTATAACCGAAAATAAAGTGAAAACAACATGGATATGGGTAGCTTGAAATCTGTGCCTGCAGAGAACGGAGATGGCGTTGGCATTGGTAGTATTCACAGTATCAGTTTCTACAGACAATCACATCTATCTTTGTTAAAAACTGTGCTGCTTCTGTGCTCTTCTTCTTCTTCATTCTCATCGTGCTTCACAGCCTTATCACTCTTTTGTTTGCATTTACAATATTATTTTTGTCTCACTAGCAACGTAAAATGCATCATCCATGTCTACTCAAATACATTATGATATACACAAACAAGAAACCAATACTTAAAACTGATTTTTTGAATGGATGGTAACGACACATATGTTTAATTGGAGCATTTGCATATATAATAGTCGAGAACAACACGACATTCGTAATACAAGAAATAGTTACAAACATGAGTTGGTCTTAACAATTTTAAGAGTACATATATGGGCGAAATAGTTACAAACGTGAGTTGGTCTTAACAACTTTAAGAGTACATACATGGGCTTCAAGCGCATGCAGCGGTAGCTCTCATCTTTAAATTCAAATTACCCACTCCATAATATCGGTAGGGAGATTCAAACCCGACACTTAAAAAAAAATCTGAAATGCTTGACCACTTGACCGAACTTGTCTTGGTTCATGTTATTTTTTGTTATATGTATTAAAAAATATCAGCAAAGCCAAGATATAGAGCAGGGATGGGTAAAATCTAATGGGTGTTTTTTTTGGTTTAATTATGTGTGTGAAAAATCATTCTTAGCATAACCAAACATAAAATCACGTACTCCATCTTATAAAAAAAGAAACATATTACTAATTGACTAAAATGTTTATGGTGAAAGTCATGAATTGGCCTAGTATTTTATAGAATTTCGGAAACACATATTCCACTTTTGATAAGAAATGTTAATATTTATCTCTGATGGTAAAAATGGGTCGACTATATATATGCGAGGAACAAGTTAGGAGTTATTTGGTTTAATTTAAGTGTTTAATAAAATTGTATAACCTCATTAAAATTATATTTTTGTAGATCGTTTTGCTCCTAAAATTTTATGGGGATGGATGAAGTTCTAAATTTATACAGTGTTATGATTACATTTATTTAACTTAATTCAAGCAACATATTCACGATTTATATTCATTATCAATTTAGTCAAGTGGTTGATGTGCTTTGGATTTCTTTTGAGGTGACAGGTGAGGTGAAATTTATGGGTTTAAGAGTATAACTAACAACTAACTCGGGTGACGCCCCCACTATGGGGTGAGAAACACAGGCCTTTACAGGCCTGCTGTATTATAAAACTCAAATTTATAAATGAATCTAAATAAAAATCTAAATGTAGGAGGCAGATAGTATGAAAGAAATGGATGGATAGAGTGTGGAAGAAGAGAAGGTTCCCTGAAGTGGGCACAAATCTGGGGCCTCTTCTCTGTTTTCTTTTGGAAAGATATGTCATTTGAATACACCACTACACATTTTGTCTTTTTACGTTTTTAAAATTACTATTTTGCTTTTTCTGGAAATGCTGTCTGTTTCTTCATAGATGTGATGTGTATCAATTATGATTCACAATTACTACTATATTTTAAGCTAAAACAACTCTTAAAAAATTAACTAAGTTGGGTTAATAAAATATCATGCCTTAAAAAGACAGCAATTTATATATGAGTTTTGTTAAATACAAAATTAGCATGAGATCATTCTTTAAGTATATGCGACATGATTTTAATGTAGATCGATGAACGTTATATAAAGCGCCCTCAACTTTATATTTGTTTAAAAGAAATGTTGTATGTTAAATCTTGAGTGTACTAAAGCAATTAATCACTAAGAGAGTGTAATAGCTTATGCTGTCAATTATGGATAAAACGACAACTATCAACTATTGCCCACGATATGCTAACCGAAAAGCAACTGCTCAAAGTAAACACGGTTTCCGTGAGAATAAATATTTCATGAAAGATCAATTAAAGAACTACATTCCCGTTATATTTTGGCGTTATTTGAATTGAATTGTTTGTTGTACTTAGATTGACTAGAATTTCGAAAGTAGATACAATATTCTTGTAAATGAATTTCTCTCAGTTAGTTCTTTTTCGAATGGCTCTCAGTCACTTCTTATTTTCTCTCATTATTTCTTTTTTTTTAACCCACAAATTAAGTAGTACATCATTCGCCGTATCTCCTTCTTTTATTTTTCACTCACTTTTTAGATATATGATTGGATGAATTTAATAGTATGTTAAAAGTCCTTTTATAATATTTTGAAAATACTAGTTAAAAATATCATACTGCATTATAATAACCTAAATCTATGATACCCTATCACAGGTGAAACATGTACGAGATGTTGGTAATACTAGTTTTTAATCCCGTGCGTTGCACGGTTAGTAAAAACTTCTAATGATAACTATTGTCAACATGATTAGAAATGAGATTGTAACATTACGTTCATTGAAAATCAAGGTTTAATTAAGTAGTACAATATTTTTTTTGTGTAAATAGATGATCATACGTTTTCATCAATGATATGCATTTCGTTTAAATTTTTGTGTGTAAAAGGTATTACTTTGAAAGAAAAAAAAAAGTTCTTTCAGATTTAACCTGAAATATAATGTACTATATACAATTCTATTTTTGTTCGTAGAGTTGTATGATGGGTACAAATTGACATTGTGTCAATTGTTTTAAATTAAATTTGATTTGCTAATTAAGAACTTAAATTTATTTGCAAATTGTTCAGCTCAATGTCTTAATATTGAAAATAAAACCTAAGTACTATATACAATTTTATTTTTGTTCGTAGAGTTGTATGGTGCGCACAAATTGATATTGTGTCAATTATATTAAATTGAATTTGATTTGCTAATTAAGAACTTAAATTTATTCGCAAATTGTTTAGCTCAATGTCTTAATATTGAAATAAAATAAATATATCAACTATTAACCTTTAAAAGTGTATTAGCCAAGCTATTCTTTAATAGGAGTTAGAGTGTCAATGGTTTTTCTAATTTTTCGATGTGGGACTTCTACACAACCTCTAAACCTTATATGTAAAAGTCCTACA
>JAYMTF010001582.1:0-22432 GCA_036897485.1 Pelargonium nanum | reverse complement strand
TGCCCCCCCCCGCCCATACCTGCTCCGCCGTTGACGTCCGTCACGTACAACGTCGCCGTCTATATCTGAGCTCTCGGCGCTCGACGGTGGTCTCTCTACCGCCGGAGATGGAGGAGATGCAGGAGCTTCTTGAAACCCATTATGGGGTAAAATCGTCTTTTACATGTCAAACTAACTGAGTTAGTGACGGTGCAACATTTTGAAACCACAGGGTAGCCTAAAGTTCACAACCAAAGTTCAGGGGTGCCGGATGAAAAACATGTTAAGCATATGGGGTCCATCGGTAATTATCCAAAATAAAAAGGGTAGCAGTAGAAGTAGACTAGTATAGCATGAATTGCCGTTTCTGGTTGGTAGGAAAAATGGTACCGCATGTCCCCATTACTTTACTTACTGCTTGCATTGGCACTGCAATTCAAAAGACAGACCAAATGCAGCTGTAAACCTTTTTCACCTCATCCCATTTGTCGGTCATCTCTCAACACCTAAGCTATTTAGCTCTCATTTTATCTTCATTTACTGAGTTCAGCTTGATACGCTGTCGTTTTATGTGAGTAGGCCATAACAGATTAACCGTATCTTATGGAAATCCTCGCCGTTCCCACGCAAACAGACACGCAATCAATTATTCACTAGATAATGCTTGTTCCTCTGCACCTCACGCCCACTACAACCCCGCATCTCAAACTTGTACCTCTAGAGTGCAACACCATGTTAGCACAAAATCTGAGGGTTGCACTACAAACGGATACAGAGGATCCTTCTCCTCGTGATGGCCCTGCTGAGCCCCACGTTAATGAGCAGAGGAAAGAGACGGATACAACTAGGGAGAGACCTATGAAAGACTGAGTTAGAAAGCGAGTGAGACAAGCTGGTTGAGAAATGGGGGAGGAGATAGGGAAGACGATTCTTGACTCGGGGTGGTTGGCGGCGAGATCCACGGAGGTGGAGTTGACTGGGACTCAACTCACCACCACTCGCCCGCCGGCCGGACCGCAAGGACCTTGGATGGAGGCCGTCGTCCCCGGAACGTAATTTGCACTTCTTCTAGCTACTCGTTTTTGTTTTTGTTTAATTTGTTTTCATAGTTCAGAGTGGTTCTGAACTTCTGATTATAGTCCTCTGAGTTCAAATTCGGTGTCCATTGCTGCTTTGTTTGAGTGTTTTGGTGTTCTGTTCGAGTTTGCTGCGTGATCGCTGATGTGAAATAGAGATAATTTGGAAGAAATGAGTAGGATTGTGTGGTGGAAGAGCTTTAAATTGGAGATGGATGTCAAATACGTAATGTGGATTTGATTTGTATGGATAAGAATTTGAATTTGAAACATAGAGGTTCCTAGCTGTATGGAAGGAACCAAATGCCAGTATGTTCTTAATTTTATACATGGAAAATTAATCGAGAATTTAGAGGCATCGTTTCAGGTTTTATTTTATGGATTCTCGTTCAGTGGCAGTGTTTACTGTGAATCTGTGACAGAGTGGAAGCAGAGCATGTAAAATATGATGCTTTCTTCATTTTAAGCGGTAAAACTTTGTAGCTTGCCATATTTGTTTATTTGCTAGTGGAGTTTTATTTTTGTATTTCATGTTTGATGGAAATGAAAATGGTCACGAAACTCATTTAGAGGTCCAGTCCTTTCATTAAAGATCCATATCTCACTACTGTGACTATTTTGGTGTTCGATTCGAGTTTACTGTGCAATCTGTAATGTGAAATTGAGCTAATCTGGAAGAAAGGAGTGAGATCAGGTGCTGGAAGAAGCTTTGAAATGGAGATGGATGTCAAATTTGGAAATGTGGAATTAATTTATATGGAGAAGGTTTTGAAATTAAATAGGTTCCTATGTCTTAGTAGTACATAAGATTTAGAGGCTTAGTTTCAGGTTTTGTTTTTGTGGCTTTCAGTTTAAAGTTATCTTTAGTGCTTTGAATAATACATTGGCTGTTTTTACTGCAAATCTGTGACAGAACAGAAGCAGAGCATATAAATTGGTTGATAGGATGCCTAATTAATTTAGCTAGTGGAGTTTGATTATTCCCTGTTTGATGGTACCTTACCATCATTAAAACTCAAATGCAAGTGTTGTTTAATGGTGTGAAGGGTATTTTGGAGCTTTGGGTTATATGTGTCACTTAAAATGAAATCGATCTTACTTCTGTTTATATTGATCCTCAGTTCAACTAATATTATAAATTGCCATAAGTCATTTATTTGGTGAAATGTTTGAAAGTTGTGATACATTGTTACTTATCATCAGAGTTTTATCATAATACTATTGTATCACTTAATCTGTGATTGGTACCATGGCTTTTGAAAAACTTCAGGTATTATAAAAAAAGAAAGCAAAGTTGAAAAGAAAAAAACTTGTGTTTTCATGCAAATGCTAACGATACATCTTTGTTGTAATTCATAGTCATGTTAGTCTGCTAGATTATTGATGTCAAATGCTTTTACCCATTGAGGTCTAATTGTGATTTAATTGACAGTGTTTTGGCAACGCTGGTAAAGAATAAAGTTGTTCCTGATCCCTTCTACGGGTTGGGAAATGAGGCAATTATAGACATTGCTGATTCTGGAAGGGAGTACTACACATTCTGGTTTTTCACAACTTTTCAGTGTAAGCTGGTATGCAATACATCTACTGAAGTTTGCTCTTTGAGGTGTAACTTGAATTGCAATCGCTTTATGTACTTTTTAAGTCAAACATTGAGGTTTTTATGTTATATGGTTATCCTTGATAATTATTGGTACTGTTAAAATTTGATATAAATTGCTTGTTTGAATGTGCACTGATATTTGGTAAGTGAAGTTAAGGTATATGTATATTTATGTGCTTACATACTTGAGATGGATGGTATGACACAGACACACAGTTGGAGGATGATAGACTAGATATTGCTCTAGACAGTCTAAAATATAATGTACTAGCAACAAACTTCCATAACTTACCCTAACATATGGTTTTGGTGCTACATAAAACTATCAGGATTCCATTTTGACACACAAAACATATTACCATGATAAGCTTTCAATACTATACCAGAGTGAAAGGAAATTAGAAAGTACTCCGTCCCAAAATGAGTGTCCTATTTCACTTGAATTTTTGTCCAAAATGAGTGTGCTCTTTTCTTTTTGAGAAAGTTGGTTATGCATGAATTGCCACAAGTACCCTTATAATAAGTTAGTTAGTATCCCTTAACACATAACATGAGGATACAAGATTAAATATATCACACTAACTTCATCTTGATTTTTCTCAAAATAGAAATAAGGACACTCATATTGGGACGGAGGTAGTATTATACATTCTAACCTTTGCTTATTTGGTTGTGGGTAGCCTTGGAATCAAAAGTTGAATTTGGAAAGCTTGGCACCATCCTACCTTGTTAAATACTATTACATCACAAAATCATTTTTCTAAATCCTCTTTCTGCTGCCTCTAGTAGGGAAAAAAAGAAGGTATCTGCTGATAGGTTGGTTCCTAGTGTCCAAAA
This sequence comes from Pelargonium nanum, assembly GCA_036897485.1. NCBI lineage: Eukaryota > Viridiplantae > Streptophyta > Magnoliopsida > Geraniales > Geraniaceae > Pelargonium > Pelargonium nanum. The sequence goes on along the minus strand of JAYMTF010001582.1, from coordinate 18,937 downwards.
CTAAAAACCAACCATTTTGTTGAGAACTATACCTGGCCTAAACCATCTCCGTAGATTTTTAACATATCTGTATTTACAATTTATTTCTTTTGTGTGTTTTTTCTTCCTAGTGATACTGCTTCTCTTAAGTACTTGAATTCTTACAGTCAGGAACTCAGCACTTGGATCTGAATTTTCGTGCAATTAATTACTCGGCAGAAGTATATTTAAATGGTCACAAAAAGGTACTGCCTAAGGGGATGTTCCAGAGACATTCTCTTGATGTCACTGATATTTTGAATCATGATGGCGAAAACCTGCTAGCTGTTCTTGTTCATCCACCTGATCATCCTGGGACAATTCCGCCTGAGGGGGGACAAGGTGGTGATCATGAGGTGCATATCTGATTACCTAGACCCGTTAATCAGTTTTATTTCCCCCTCTGCTTATTACTACAGTAATGGCTTGAATAGTGAGATATTCAAATGCCAAACAATTGATACAGTGCTTTTAAGAATACAAATGATCATTTGTTCATGGAAAGAACCCTAACATCATTTTGTACTCATTTTAGATTGGAAAAGATGTTGCTGCACAATATGTTGAGGGTTGGGATTGGATTTGTCCTATAAGGTGATGACTATTTCTTTCTTTTTTACTGCTTAGATTACAGATGTGGGTTTTAGCTAATAGCTTCTGAAAGGAAGAGTAATAATTGCAAACATGTGTCCTGTAAATTTCTTTTAGGCAGCACTGTAATGATTTTAGGTAATAATACTTCCAAGGCATGAAGGAAGCGTTCCCAAGTTGGAAGAATATCAAGGAGTTAAGCAATTATGCTTAGTTGTACAGTAAATTGAATATTATGCTAAGTCAGGCTGGACTAGAAAAATGGAACAATAGACTTGCCAAAGGCATGTATCTGGTGGATGCACAGGAGGGATGATTGCTATAATCTTCTTCATTAGGTTCAAGTTCAGGTTTCAGAGAGTGAATTGAAATACGCACCTAATCAACTAAAAATATATTATCTTTTTTCATGGAAATCTCATCAGAACAACGTTTCTCTGCACAAAAGGTTGGTGGTTAAACAACCTCTGATGTGACTTGAGGAGATTCCTATGTGATAAGAAATATAATCATTCTTGCCTCTCCGAGTTCATTCTGGTTCCTTACGTTTAGATATGAGTTTGCTATCAATTACTTTTATGACATTGTTTATTACTTACTGCGCTAACTGCAAAAAATATGATTGTAGATTGATTACTTAATTATCTTGATTTTAATGTACTTAGATTTTCAATTATTCCAGGGATAGGAACACTGGTATATGGGATGAGGTATCAATTTCTGTGACTGGGGTGAGTTGTATGCAAAATCTCATGACTTTTTCTGTATGACTGCTTTCTTCTTCTTTTAATTTTTATCTATGCATGTGGCATTTGAAGATTCAATTTAGTTGGGCAACCTACACAATCAAAGGCACTACATCTTTCTTACCATGTCTCATTCATCTGTTTGGACTCGTGCTAAAGTTTCTGTCAATTTCTCTTAATTTTGAAGTATTTTGTTTCTGACCTTAGGGTTCTGCAGTATACACTATTGCACTACCAGGCTACTTATCATCACTTTGAGATACAAGCTATCTGATATAAACTTTTCTTTCAGTCATATGATATAAACTTCTTTTTTTCTTCTGAAAATTCATCATTTATTCATGTAGTTCCATTGAATAGCAAAATAATGGGCTGCCTTTCCTTTTATATAAATCTAAGATTGTGATCTCTAATGATCCTCCTGTTTCTAAAGGAATTACTTTATGATAACTTTTAACTAGCTTCATTATTATTGATATGATGCCATTTTGTGCAGCCAGTGAAAATAATTGATCCCCACTTGGTTTCATCATTTTATGACCACTACAAGAGGGTATACTTACATGTGACAACTGAGTTGGAAAACAAAAGTGCTTGGGTTGCCGAGTGTTCTTTGAATGTCCAAGTGACAACGGAACTTGAAGGAAATTTTTGTTTAGTAGAGAATCTTCAGACTCAAAATGTGTCAATTCCCCCCGGAGCAAATATACAATATACATTTCCTGAGGTCAGTGATAAGATATATTTATGTTGAGCATAGCTGATAATAACTATAATTTTTTCTGCTATCCGATAAGCATCTAAAACATTCAAGTTTTTTTTTCTGTCTGAAATGAAGCCCCAACAGGCCGAGCTAAATGATAGGGGGTAGCTCACTAGCTCTCCCCCTTTCCCTTACCCTTCCTCTCCCAATATTGTTCGAAGTAAACTTTTTTTTTTCGTTGTTATCTATTAAAATATTTTTTTTTTCTTTTTGAATAATATTATTCAGTTAGCATTGAAGGATTTCTTGTGTATAGCTCACAGATAATAAAACATGATTTATCCTAATCAAGGTTTATTTGGAACTTGACCGAGTGGGCGCTGGTCATTTGTCTTGATGGAGGAATTTGTTCTTATATTATTGGATCTTGTTCAGCCATTAAGTTCATTCAGTGTTTAGATTATTTTTTCTCAAAAAAAAAAAAAAAGATCAAATACAAGTACAAACCACATTAAAAATATATATGCTAAAAATAAATATTGTCAATTTATGGTTGAAATGTTCTTATGTATTTGTGAATGATAAAGACAATATGTAAACCACAAGAAATAAAAGCGTAAAGTAGTTTAGTTTTGAAGCATGTTTGATTTCTGTCTTGAGCCCAATGTGGAGATATCACCAGCCTTTATATTGCAATTAGAATATGTGATTTCTGTACTCTTCACCCAAGGTTTGCAGCATCCTGTGATTTTAAACCTTGCTATTGCATCAATATAAAACCTTGGTGCACAATTTTCATGTTTGAAGTGTTAAATGTTTGCTTGACAGCTATTTTTTTACAAGCCAAATTTATGGTGGCCAAATGGCATGGGAAAGCAATCTCTGTACAAGGTTGTTATTACTGTTGGTGTAAAGGGATACGGTGAGTCTGATTCGTGGAGTAATTTATTTGGATTTCGCAAAATTGAGAGCCATATAGATAGTGCCACTGGTGGAAGGTATAGTTTATATTCGAGTTTATCAATGAAAACAAACTACCCTGAGATTCAGTTAGTATGATATGTAACTTAGGCATTTTTATCCTGCAGATTGTTCAAGGTAAATGGACAGCCTATTTTTATCCGTGGTGGTAATTGGATACTGACGGATGGATTACTTCGACTTTCCAGAAAACGCTACAAAACAGATATCAAGTTTCATGCAGATATGAACTTTAACATGATCCGCTGCTGGGGTGGTGGATTGGCCGAGAGGCCAGACTTTTATCATTACTGTGATATCTATGGGATACTGGTAAGATTATGCTCTTTCAATCTCTTGGCTTGGGACTTCCAAGCCTTCAGTTGGCGTTTTCATGGGATGGGGTAGGGGTCAGGTTAGGTAAAGATTGAATGAAAAGTGGTATGGTTGTTTGTTCTGTCATAAAACTAATTTATTTCATTAGTGATGTAAAGAATGTATACTTCTAACATTATTACCACATTATTACCTTACAATACGACATCATTTTAATTAAAGGGCAATCGTGATGCTGAGGTGGCAGTCACGTGCTATGCACATGACCTTTTCCACACAGATGGCTGCCACATCAGCAATGACTGCCAATTATTTATTTATTTTTTTAAACCAAGTTAGCACAGCTAAAGGTCTAACTAATAAAGATTATGTTAGGGACCATCTTGGTCGATTATTAGTAGTTCATGTACTAATTTGGTCTATATCCTTAATAGTTTGGGGACCATTTTGGTAGATTTTTCTTTTGTATTATGTAGCCAAACAGGACAAATCGTCAAAGATTTTCAAGTCCTGTGCGTGATTGTTGCATATAAGCCAGAATAGAACTTTTACGCATCCTACTTTAGGATTTGAATATGCTATATTGGATAGCTTAATCTTATTACAAGTCAACAGGGCTTATATTAGTCTGGTAGAGCTTGCATTCATTTGCCAGATTTTCTTTTCGTAGGTGTGGCAAGAGTTTTGGATTACGGGAGATGTTGATGGACGAGGAGTCCCAGTGTCAAACCCTGATGGACCCTTGGATCATAAGCTTTTCTTGTTATGTGCAAGAGACACTGTCAAACTTCTCAGAAATCATCCTAGTCTCGCACTTTGGGTGGGTGGGAATGAACAAGTTCCACCAGATGATATCAATACAGCTTTAAAAAGTGACTTGATACTTCATCCTCATTTTGAGAACTTCAGTGTCAAGTCTGTGGATGGTTTGTCCCCAGGGTTGAAAGATCCGAGTCAATATCTTGATGGCACACGAATTTACATCCAAGGTTCCATGTGGGATGGCTTTGCAGACGGGAAGGGTGACTTCACTGATGGCCCGTATGAAATCCAAAATCCCGAAAACTTCTTCAAGGATGATTTTTACAAGTATGGGTTCAATCCTGAAGTTGGCTCTGTAGGCATGCCTGTTGCAGCTACCATCAGAGCAACAATGCCCCCAGAAGGATGGACGATTCCATTGTTTAAGAAGGTTTCTGATGGTTACATTGAAGAAGTTCCAAACCCCATATGGGAATACCATAAATACATTCCCTATTCAAAGCCAGGCTTGGTGCACGATCAGATTACACTCTATGGGACTCCATCAGATCTTGACGATTTTTGTTTAAAGGTAAACCATAATTTACCCCTACATATAAGTACCCATGCACATCTGTTATTGTACTCACTAGTTTTACATTGTTCTCTCAGGCTCAGCTTGCTAACTACATTCAGTATAGAGCCCTATTGGAAGGCTGGACTTCTCGCATGTGGAGCAAATACACTGGTGTCTTGATTTGGAAAACTCAGAATCCTTGGACAGGTCTTAGAGGGCAGTTTTATGATCATCTCCATGACCAAACTGCAGGTTTTTATGGCTGTCGCTCTGCTGCGGAGCCAATCCATGTGCAGCTGAATATGGCTACATATTTTATAGAGGTAAGCTATCCTTGTGCAGTATCGATTGTTACTACTTTTTTCGATTATCGTCATAACCAACATATCAAGCCAAAGAACTGTGATTAGGTATCATGGTCAGCTTTAATTTCAGTAGATAATGCAGTTGCTGAGATTAAAAAATTGAAAGTCTGAAGATACTGCAAAGATGCTTGCTTATGTGTGTCATAATAATATGCTTATATTATCGAATTTCTTCGTTTTCAGAAGAGTGCATATTTACTCACTTTTCTTTGGAAGTCATACTATCACATTTGGAGATAGATTAAGGTTTTGCGTAGAGTTAACAATTTTCATTATTTAAAATTCAGGTGGTTAATACTACATCAGAGGAATTATCTGGCGTGGCCATAGAAGTCTCAGTGTGGGACCTGGAAGGGCAATGTCCATATTATAAAGTTTCTGAAAATCTCTCTGTGCCTCCCAAAAAAACAGTACCCATTGTTGAGATGAAGTATCCCAAGTCAAAAAACCCAAAGCCAGTCTATTTTCTTCTTCTCAAACTCTATAAGATGTCAGATTACGGCATTTTATCCAGGAACTTTTATTGGTTGCATGTGTCTGGCGGAGATTACAAGCTTCTAGAGCCATACAGAAAGAAGAAAGTACCCCTTAAAATAACATCCAAAGCTTTTATCAGAGGCTCCACCTATGAAATTGAGATGCGTGTGCACAACACATCAAAGAAGCCAGATTCTAGAAGTTTAACCTACATGAATAATTTCACAAACCACATACGCGATGAAGGTGATTTTGACACGGCCTCAGTGGAGGCAGTTCAGAAGTGGACTGAGGAGAAAGATAAAAGCGGGATATTTCAGAGGATATACAGACGGTTTACAGGGGAAAGTGATGGTTTGAGGGTGTCACAAGTTAATGGAAGTGATGTAGGAGTCGCTTTCTTCCTTCATTTCTCAGTCCACGCCTCAAAAACAGAGCACAAGGAAGGAGAGGACACAAGAATTCTTCCAGTTCATTATTCAGACAACTATTTCTCATTAGTACCAGGTGAGACCATGCCTATCAACATAACCTTTGAGGTCCCTCCAGGTATCAGTCCACGAGTTACACTTAATGGCTGGAATTATCATGTTGCACACACAGTTCATTCAGTAACCTGAGCATATCTTATCAAAAGCAACCTGAGCATATTTACTTGTATGTTGTCTGTGGTTTTGGTTTAGAGGAACTGTCCATTCTAAATTGAGCATTTAGTCAGTTACACAATTTTACATTTTAGTTGCCATTCAACAAGTGTAAGGAACTCAATATATCTTTAGGCTCATGCTGTATCTTTTTGCTCCTATTGGAACTTATATTTGCTGAAAGTTTTTCTTAATATATAAAATAAAGTGACAGAAACAGTCAACAGTGTCATCAGTTATTGTATTGCATATGTGAAGCTTTTAATTTCTATGGATGCCTATGGGAACATCATGCCATCAAAGAGTTCAACCCAAAGATTATCTTATTAACTTAATTAAAAATATATATTATTGATATAGTTTTTTCCTGTAGTTTTTTAGTGCATTTATTTGTATGTTTTAAATAAATTGAATCTGGACCGCTAATCTTGTTTCATGACATGTCCATAGAAAAACCCTCCTACAGCAAGTTCATGCAAAAACACAATTAGCTACAGCAATGTTAAAAAAAGTAGATCAAATCATTTAAAATTGAAAGTTCATGCCCATGTTTGAATATTAGGCAAAAGATCATGTGCCAAAATGGTGAACTAAATATCAATTATTTTAATTTAAATTAATTTTAAGAGAATTATTACTCGATATATATAATAATAATACTACCACACTCCATGAAATTGCAGTGTAAAGACGTCATTTTATAAAGTAAATTTTGTATAATATTCAAATTGATGCACCTAATTGACTAAATCAACTCATGAGAAACTATTAATCTTGAGAACATGTACATTTGAATGGATTAATACCTCTAAATCTTGTCACTTGGAACATCTCAAACACGAGTTAAGTGGGACCAAAGAGATTGGAGAGATATTGAAAGTGATTGACCAACCGTTCTTTCATCAAAGGATGGCGTATTCATCTTTCAATCATTCTACTATAGAGGAATTCAAAGCAAGTATGTATTTATTTATTTGTTTCAATCAGGTACAAACACCGAGACTTGAACCAGAGACCTAAAGAGACCATGTGAAATCAGCCACTTGCTCTACCGAGTATTTATTTTAAAGGAAGTATGTAGTAGACAATAACCAAATGCAACATCTTGCTTGAGACCACTCAGTTTGGTTTATGAATGCAATGCAAATAATCAATGAGATATGTAGTTGACAATCATGTTGTATATGCATACCATAGAATATTCAGAGATACCAAGCAACAAAGCTTAAGGTTACAACATTAATATCATGTTGATCACTTTGATTGGACTCTAAATTGTTAGAAACACAATACCACTAGGAAATGGCTCTCATGAACCGGTTTATTGAAGAGAAGATGCCTGCAGCTTTACTAAACAAGGATGGCCCGTTATCTGATTCCGACTCTTCAACCGTTCCAAATATTATCTGCACCCACATCAAACTTTACATGTTAACATGTCGTATATGTAACATTTCTAGCAGCTATTCGATAAAAGATTTATAACTTCACAATTCAGTTGCATTTGCATCCTAACAACTTGGACTACGGATTGTTCACCAAATCACATCATTTTTGTGCTTTTTGGTTCTACTCACTGTTATAAACCTTTGCACTCTTATACGTCATCGTATTTGTATAGCATGTGATGCAATGTAAACATTTTCAACACCAACTACTAACCTCAAGGTCTTCTGCATCAGGACGGCTCATAAGTTCTTTTGCTAGCAGATATCTGTTTGGCCTTTCCTTGTCATCATAGAACACTTTCCATAATCTGGCAAAGGATAAGAAAAGTGAGCTTACTTTAGGATATACATTTCTATTTCCTGCTGAAAACTTTGATGGACTGGCCTGAGGATATTTCATTTCAACATAGCCCATGTAAACAGCAATCATGGCCTTCAACTCATTTTGAGACTTGGGGTATTCGAGTTAAAGATGATCTTAGCCTGGAATCATATATGCACGTCTATGTGTGAGTGTATATATAATATCCTAGAACAACGAATCTATTTGCAAATGGATGGTGCAGACCAGGCTACTAGCAAATGAGTGAAATCACTTATTCCTGATTAATGGGGCATGTAAAATTTTCCAGAAAGAGTCTAGCTTGTGTTTGGCCCATCTCGAGTTATTCTGGGATGAGACAAGCAGAGATAAATCATTTTGAAGCTAATTTAAACCTACCGGAGTCTCCATGGGAACAGAGATCAACAGGTACGTACATGCAGCAGATATTTCAAATTTGAAAAAGGTTAAATGGCCCTTACCCTGGATAACACCTAAACACAGCACCAGCTGCCAAAGGTTTCATCGAGTAGACTGTCGTGAAAGTGCTGCAGTACAGTGCATATAAGGAAGAGTTAGAATCATTGCAGTATTGAACTACATATGCAAGAAATAGAGATTAAAAGGTATGATAGAAAGGAATTGTTAATGCTACTTCAGATTCAAGGATTTCATGAGTCAAAGAATGAGCTTAGTTTAGACTTATTACAACAAAACAAAACAAGGATGAGAGTAGGAGAAACACATATGATTAAATTGGCCACACAAAACATGGTTTAAGATCAAAGGCACTTCATAAATAAGAATGAGACCAAGACAGTTGTGTCCAGGTTGCAAAGAAACAGTGTGACAGCCAAATAAGTTAGAGATCTAAGTAAGCTATCCAAATAGCATAAAAATGTTACTTGGAAGAGGTTATGCTGAGTTCATTTAAACTGTACCAAGATCTTGAACAGGTCAAACTCAAGAATAATGAATAAATAAATAAACTTAATAGTATTTCAGCTGTGAGATTTAAGGACTACCTTAAAAAGAACTTTCTTAATTGCCGAACGTTAAAGCCAACCCCGACATCTCCACTGACAAGACGTGGGTTCCACATGATTAGAGGCCTTGGCTAGCAACAATTGAAGGAATTGAGTGAGGAATATAATATTGTGTGGCTTGAGAAGTACACCGAACAGAATTCTAATTCAAATGACTGAAAATAATCTGAAATGGATAAGATGCAGTTATGTGTGTAATTTACATGCATATATGAGTGAATTAGTCATGCAAGAATAGATTACCGAGATCTATGTAGATGGGATGGATATAATTTGGACAAAGCAATAGCAACTATTCCTAGAAAAGTGTCCATAGTTTTTCAGAAGTGGTATACTGTTTCTAACTGAGAAAACGGCATACAAGTGAGACTGAAAACAACAATAGTGTTAATACTTATTTCTGCCGAAACGTTTCATCATTATACAAACTCTTGACTGATAATATCAGGATTAGTGTGCCTGAAGATAGTTCCTTAAATTAAAACAAAAGTTGGTTATTACCGGGTCATCTGAGAGACTAGATGCAATTCGCTCTACATATTCCAGCATTTGATAATCGGGGACAACCATAACCACAATCTCATCCTCTTTCTGTACAGGCTTCCGGTCACTTAAGCTGGAAAAAATGGACAGTAGAATAACAAACAATGAGACAAGAAGAATTAGAGGTACACACAACCTAAAAGATCTTCCGCAATCTAAACAATAAACATCCTATTTAACTACACCAAGTGACCTGGTGGGAGGAAGGAAAGGGTAACCAGAATAAATAAATAAATACCAATTATATGGCGGAATGTTGGTCCCATTAAAGAGAACGATTGCACAGATACACTACTTGGAGATAATGCACTTCATCTATGTTGTAGGTATTACCTAGCAAATCCAAAAGCGGCATCTTTCCACTTATATTTTAGAAGTGCAGCGGCTCCAGCATCTGGATATACAGCTTTAACCCTCTGGCAAGTGGCAACCAAACTTTCAGCTAAGAGACTAGGAAACTACAGTTGTATAATTAATAACACATCACACTGGACTAGTTAAAAAAAAATCTCATGCAAAACAAAATATTGCCCTGAAAAATATTATTTAATCACACAAATTGAAGAGTTGGTGTTCAAAAGTCTATGCTGAAAGATATATAGAAAAGAGGCTTCTGAGAACTTCAGATTTCTCGAGCAAAGGTTACGACATTAGCTTGAGAATCCTTCTTAACATACTTGGACATTATAACTAAAATAAATAGTAGAGGTTATTTCAAGCAGCCAAGGCAACAGTTCCAACTTCCAACTGACCTGACAACCGGTTTCTTCAATAAGAGTATCCACGAAAGTCCTTGACAGTTCCCAGAGCTCACCTTGAGCACCTTCATCATCGAGAAATTGCAGCTGTGGAATTAAGAGCTCTACCTGCAAGAGAATTTTAGGATATTAGAAAAGGAAAACAAACAAAAATGGAGTAATTAAACAAATCTAGATAGGTTTACTTGCTCTAAATATGTGTAAGCAGAAATTTGCAAGCAGTAATGATGATAATTATGTCATTTCGATCAAAGGTATCAGCTGGATACTTTAGTCCCATCGAAGCTCTCCCAAAGTCTTCCAATAACAGGTCTTGAAAATGTGTACCAATGACTAAATAATGTCAGCTTGGAAAGAGAATTCAAATTTAAAATTGACACTCTCATTATACGGCCTCAAATAGTCAAATGCATGCAGCTGGAGAAAACAAACAATCAAGGAGAACAAATTGATTCAAATTTCTATAAACAAGATTACATTTTTCCTTAGCACATACTATGGCTCTCATTCCGCCCGATGACACAAATGTGGCAGCTGCTACACCTGATTGTTGGACTGCACCTTCCAAATCAGAAGGCAGGCAGCTGAAACATATAAATGAATCGTGTCAATTGATTATCCTGAAGTTCTTACATTGCAATAATGAACATTTTTTATAAGATGAGAAGAAAGCATCTCAAAACCACTTATCTAGACAATCTCAACCTGACAAACATTTTTTGTCACAGTAATGTGCATTGTGCAAAAACATTTCCTCTTTCTTTCTTCAATATTTAGATTCGCACATTGGTGGATCCAGTTTGCATCAGATCATATAAATGAATAAATGCACATACATAAATTATGGTGACTCTACAACTGTCTGAGTGTCCGACTAACTGAAATTAATGGAAATGCTAAATGAGATCTTCTTTTTCCTGGTTCTGAGCAAACTGGTTATTATAACCCAACAAGCTTACTTGCATCATCAATTGAATCAACATAAATCCTTGCTCCAAAATCTATGCTTAGGATCTATACTGTCATTATATCAAGGAACCTAACCAAGGCTGCTTACATATTCTATTGTTTCTACTCATTGAATAAGTTCTACTCCTAGCCTTCAAGACATTTGATTTTTTATGAGCAACAGCATCCTATATTCTTTCAAGCTAGCAACAAGTTCGTATGTGGTTTACATTTTACAACAAAATTTACGACTATGCAAAGATAGTGGCTCAAGTGTGACCTTAGTTACTATTCCATATAAATTATACCATTCGTCAACATATATGCGGTGACATGTTCAAAAAGTTAAATGAATTACAGTCTCCATATGAAGCAGGTGCTAAGAAACCCCCAAATTATGTAACCTCTGCATTTTGCAAGGGTTTTCAATGACTACATATTATCCATATGTTGACTAAATAATCATGAATCTACTATGCTTAAATTATATGCTGACATGACATTAAAAATAAAAAACAAGGAAAACACAACAAAATGCACAAACAATCATACCCAGTGAACTACACTACAAAAAAAGTTGCAAACTGTGACGGAAATATGTGAGAGAAAATTTTCTGACAGATATCATATTTTATATCATAGACATACGTTTGTGACGGAAATTTTCATCTCTCACAACCATTTGTGACAACTCGTGACAACTCAAACAATGACAGAAAAATTATGTGTCATAGTTCCATCACACATTAAAATGATTGAAATCCATAGATTTGTGGGTAGAGAAATTTCGGTCACAGGTGGCGAATTTTTGTGCAGTGCTAGGATTGAGTATTGAGATAAAAATGTAATAAAAAAATAAGGCAGACAAACCTGTCATCCTCTACTTCATCTTCCAGGATTGTTGGTTGTTGTGGAGAAGATGGGTTCTGTTGTTGGAGACTGTCCTGCTGAGGGAGGTCTCCTTCGAATTTCTCGAACTTGGCATATGATCTTGAGCTGAAGCGACGTCTTTGAAGTGAAATTCCATTGCAGCCACTAATAAAAGATTGAGAAAAAGATAAAGAAGAAGGATGTGTGGGTGAGGGTGAATTGGGTATTGCAGTAGCGAAGGAGCAGCTTGGGATTGAAATAGAAGAAGCCATCAAAAAGTAAACTTGTGTAACGCACAACTCCTATATTGCCTCAGCCATAGCTGATGATGAAGAAGATGATTTTGGATTTCGTCTGATTTTTTTAGCTGTGCTTGGGTTCAGTATGTGCGTTTGGTGCGGTCACGGCCACATCTTCGTTTTACAATCGCCAATCACTGCTTGCCACGTCCAATACATTACAATATGAGTGCTATTCTTATTTTGCCACGGTGTGACTCCGTATGTCTTTTTTTCTTTTTATTGGTTTAGATACACGACATGGATAGCTTTTCTTGACTCGAACCCGAGACTTTAAAAAGAATCCAAAAAGCTTAAACGATTTGCCTAGGCAGCTAAGCCATTAATGAGGTGTAGCTTTTCCTTATTCGAACCCGAGACATTAAAAAGAATCCAAAGAGCTTGAACAGCTAAGTCATTAATGAGGCGATGACATTTTTGTTTTTCTTCGTCTGCTTGATCTTTTGTTTGTCCCTCGTGATTTTCTTCTTTTTCTTTGTCTGCTTGATCTTTTGTTTGTCCCTCATGTTGTCTTTCCTGATAGGTTGATGTATCAAAGTTCTCGTCAATGTCGATCTCCTTATGGTTGGAACGGGTGTCTTCTAACTGATTTGTCCGTTCGGAGACTGAGTTTTTTTATGACTCAATGTCGATTTTATTTCTCCTGTTGAGGAGTCCCTCAGACACCTTTTTCTAGAGAGTTTTTTTTTTTATCAGTAACGGGACATCATACTCGAAGTAACAATGTTTCTCACTTCCCAAAGGGATCGTTACCCTAAATTCCACCTCATACCGTCGAAAAAGAGGCTCGAACTTGAGATCTCAGAGGGAATCCAAAATGTTTTAACCACTTGGCCCAACATGTCTTGGTTTTATAGAGCTTGTTGAATACATTCTATTTTATCTATTTGGTCACATCCTGGGTGTTCGTTTCATTTCTTATTGGGATGTTCCATGAACCATTGGTTATCGAGTTTTTGATTGAAATTTGTGTATATGTTTTGACATTAAGTTACTAGAAATGGTATGGAAATATCTCTGTCAGACATCGCATTCACCCTTCACGTGAACCAATCAGATCAATTTTGATACCTTGTTAAATTGACTTTAATTCAAAAATTTAATTTATTAGGTAGAAGGCTCAAATCGTATATCAAGTGGTAAAAAACTTCACAAATTTTCAATGTAGAATACATTAACGTACTATCTCATATCTAATCTTCTTTGGGCAGGAGAGGAATCTCTAACATCTGGATTGACCCCTCTCCGAGGGAACCTATGTACTTGTCTTTTTATTAATGAATCTCTTCCAAATTACTTTTATGTAAAAGAAAATAAAAACATTATTGGGCAGGCTAGCAGTATCTGAATTATACAACAGGGGTGAAAATGGAATATTTCTCTTTTTTAGCAGCAAAAAAAGAAAAGAAAAAGAAGCTTCTCTGGATTTTGATTCCAGTTGTTAAGTGAAGAAGTGGTCTGGAAGAAAGGAATTGTCCACTGAAAGAGAGCATAAAAAATAAAACTTCTTGTTGGAATCTATAATGGTAGCCATGTATTTTATTTTTCACCTCCTATTGCTTCATGAATAGACACACAAAAAAACAACTAATTTAAATGTTGGACTCAAGATTGCTTGTCATTACCAATTACAGGGCAAAACAAAATAACAAAATAGCCAATTACCAATACATAAACAAAGAATTGGATCATCACTTTATATCCATTCTTTTTTTGGTGTAATGTCACTCTTGGTATATAGCTTTTCTTTACAGGTTGATCAGTACTATATACATATGGTTTATACTTTATATTTTGTGAAAAATAGCAATCTCTTATGGAAAAAATGGCTCTGAATGTGGATACAGAAATTTATATGACTCTAGGATTGTATGGATCCAATAGCAAAGTAGTTTCAGAAGCTCCGCCGCGAGCTCTTCTGTTGCTCTCTTCTTTTCTTGAGAAGTCCATTCAGAGAAATGAAAAACCAGACGAAGCATCAAGAAACAAAGATGTGATCACCATCTTCCATGGTCAGAGAGCACCCAAATTGAGCATCAGACAGTACCTTGAACGCGTCTTCAAGTATGCGAATTGCAGCACTTCTTGCTTTGTTCTTGCATACATGTACCTTCTCAAATTCCTAAAGAAAACGGGTTCTTGCCTCACTACTCTCAACGTGCACCGCCTGATAATTACCACTGTTATGGTAGCTGCTAAGTATGTTGATGATGTGTAAGTACAATTTCAAGTTTCAACGCGCGCGTAAAATTGTTTGATCTTGATTTTTATAGCCTTGATTTGTGTTTGTGTGACTTGAAGGTGTCTCAACAATGCATACTATGCCAAAGTAGGAGGCGTGAGCACCGCGGAAATGAACAGATTGGAGATGAATTTGCTGTTCAATCTGGACTTTAGACTTCATGTCACTGTGGAGACCTTTTGGATGAACTGTTTGCAGCTAGAAAATGAGGATCTGCAAGTTGAGGTGTGTAGCTGGAAAGATGAAACAAGATGTTCAGCCAAGAAAAGTGCTGTTGCTGGGTATAGCTGCAGAGCCATGTGAAACTTTGATGAACAAATGTCTTGCCATTTTGTGTCTTACAGGTTTGAAGGAAGATATATAGATTCATAGAGTAGTAGCATAGCAAGATTCACTTGCACAATTGCAATTTTCCTCTATCTGTGCTTGAACAATAAACAAATATGTGGTATTTCTATTTTCCAGTGCGAGTTATTTATTGTATGATGCACCTTGTTAACCTTGTCAACTTTGTATGATTTGTCAAACTTGTTTTCTTTATCATCATTTTGTTAGGGTGAGGAGATAATGGTCCTAGATCCAATTTCGTTTTTCTAGAAGTTTTTGGTCTTGTGCTCCTGGATATCACAAGGAGAAACTCGGGTGTGCACTTGAGAATTCACCTCAAACGTGAGAATGAGAATCTCTATCTTGAAAATTCCAAAAACACTGCATACATGAAATAGAAATGTGTGTGAACTTAGATAATGAATCACATCTCCTCCTCAAAGAAAAATGTATTTATATTCACAAACATGGTCATTGATATGACATTGTGTGTTTTATTGTTGGTGATGTCACGATGAGCTCATAGGTTGCCTCTAGGCTCTAGAGCATACTCCTTTTATAAGCCTATCTGGGTTTCAAGACATCCACATACCAATTAGGCGTGCTAGACGGTGATTCGATCGTGTGGTAGAGACGTGTGTGGGTCTCTTTAGGCACTTAGGGTCATCATGAATTGATCACCGTCCTTGAGCATTGAGAGTGTAAACTCTCAAAGAGAATAAATTTCTTACAAGTATGGATCTTCTGATCGTGCGAGGCATAAAGGTGAACCACCCTTTTGGGAACGTGGGCGAGACTCCTCTTCACATCATCCTGAGTATGCCTCCAATCTTGATTTCCAAGGGCTCTTCTCACTCCATCCCTATTCATAACAATAAACTCAAAGAAACCAAAATTATCTCAAAAGAACACTGGAAAAGAAACAAAACGGTTCGATAATACCAGTAGTTTGAAATCCACAGCACCAAATCATACCATGTGAATATTAGTACTAAGAAATTTATTGGAAAATTTTTTGACAGCGCAATAAGTCTCCATAGTACATCTACAAATATTGTAAGGCCCCATTGATAAAATCATACAATCAAATGCCCCCAAGAGTTGAAAGTTGAAATTGGAGATAACGGAACATAGTGTCGAAAATTTTCTACAGATGGATTGTTTTGAGAAATCCAAAAAAGTGGGCAACCAAGATATAAAAGGATGCTTTGGCACAATCAGGTGAACAAGAAAGACGTGCTTCACCCAGATGCATTCTTTCTTGCAGCATATACTCGGTAAGCTGCCAGTCCAACAATAACAGCTGCAGCTCCAACTGTAACACAAGATCAGGCATTGCACCATATTAATAGATAGCAAGGACGGTATAGTAACAAACTTGATCATCACAAAACTATTTGGTAGCCATGACAATGAAAGTTAAGTTACAGGTCATGTCAAAGAAACGCTTCAATGGAAGTACATTGCAAAATGACAAATCTAGTGTCTACTGCAGGTTACATAATTCCAGAAAATCTTAAACATTATCATATATCTTATGGAACACCGATTCGGCGATTCACCATTTAGGTTTAAAAATGGTGTCAGATTCGCATGTCAGACACATACAATTGAATCCTACCCTATAGTTTGGAAAAACAAAAATAATAAATAAGAAGAAAATAAGTTAGTTTGATTGTAAAATATGCACTTATGATGATAATGATTTCTAACTATTAATGATTTAATATGTTAAAAATGAAGCAGTGGTAAGGACGTCTTGAATTTATTTTCACATGTCTGTTGTTAAATGTAACTTTAATATCATTAAAACTACAAGTTCATGTAATTTAATACATCTAAAATATATTCCCTCCGTCCCAAAAATTAGTGTCTACTTTTCTTTTTGGTTAGTTAAGTTAAGCATAAATTACCAACAATATGACTAAGATAAGTTAAAACACCTTAAGTTTGTTACAACTTACAACAAAAACGAATGGGAGTATAAGGGGAAAGTCCAATTCTAACTTGCTAGTTTTTACACAATGGGAAAATGGAAACTCATTTTGGGATAAAGGTGCATATTTTTCATTAAAAATGTAATTATCCTGAAGTATTGTGTCATATGTATTATTCTAAAATGGTGAATCAAGTGTTACAATCGCGTCGAAAATCGTGTTGTGTGTCAATGGGTACTCACATCCTAGTTATACTTATACTCCAGCCTCAAAGTAGTAAAAACTTCAATACAAGGGTGAACCAGATGATTTTCAAGCAAGTAATGCGGCTCTGCTGAGCACCACAGCAGATATATTAAGGAATCTGTCGTTGAAGTGGGACAGAAAACCATAATAGCACAGAGCCAATGCTGAAGCCAGGGGAGATCCATGTCATGGCACAACTATTGTGAGCTCAGATGGACCAAATCACAAACCCTAATAGAGAGGGTGGATTATATTGGATGCTAAGGACTACATGAGTGCGAGTTTATGAGAACCCAACCCATGACTACAAGTGCATGTGCCGTAATTGTGTACAGCGAGCTCGTACAGTCCCATTTTAGGTACATGTAACATGTTTGCAAGTGAGCTCAAAGCCAACGCCAATAAACACAAAGAACGGCTTCAACTAGACAAGGAAATCACCAGATATATATATATGGGCATTAGGTCAAATTCAGCCCAGAAACTTATTTCATTTTGATTTTTTTAATTTGATTTTTGAGGAAAAAAAGGCAAGAGAACTCACTGCACAACCAATTCAAATATCAACATACCCGAGACAACCATAAGAGAGCTGTTTACAAGACGGCGGTATTGCTTTCGGCTTCTCCCAGCTTCAGTTTCAGGAATGCTTAAATGAGGGTGCTCTGCAGCACTTACTATCCTACGGAATATGTTATTAAAATCACCCAGTTTTGCGCTGAAAGGTATAGGAGCCTCTATTCCCATATCTTGACTGACCTGCAAAAGCAAAATTGCCATACATTGTCACTATAATCCATCAAATTTGTTCGTGTAAATAAAAACATGTGTGGATTGTTCTGGTTAGTGTATAAGAGCTGCACTCTGCTACTATCATTTCGTTTGCTTTCGTTGCAATAAAATTGATTACTGTGAACTTCTGAGATTTTAGATTTCATCTACAATTCTTTTATCTCATTTTCTAAAGTTATTTTGAGAAATATAGCCACAGATTCAAGTATAATCTGGACATGCATAGTATCAAATCAAAGGAATATATTCTTTTAAATGAATACATCTAGCAATCAATTCAGTAATGGAATTCTGCCAATTGTTGCACAAATGTAACTTCTGTGTCGGCAAAGGATGACAGGTTTCTGGGTTTCAATTTGGTCCAACCATGGGTAGGCAAAGTCATACTTCTCATACCATACTAGGGGTAATGAAATCTGAATAAGCCACAGGTGAGTCAAATAATATCTATCTAAAAATAATACTTCCAATTCATACTTAACAATACTAACTAAGAACTCCAGGTTAAGCTAATTTTGTAAGGTGGGGATTTTATTACATGCATATTTGACTGAACAAGCTCATTCCAGTAGTTTAATGTCACTGAGGCATCTAAGTCAAAATAGCCAATTTTTAAACGAGCAGTCTTGAACTCAACTAGGGAACATCACTGACTTGATGATGTGCATGGAATTAAAAGGAATGATCGATGAAAACAGTACCCTCGTAGAATCTTGCATTGCCATTGGAAATGAATCCAAATCATCTTTAGCTGCAACAATGAGGCAAGGTACCTCGTAGCCAGTATCCTCCCCATGACCAGCAACTTCCACTAGCAAGTCAGATGCCTTCTTCCAAGAGGACTCATCAGAACTACAAAGAAAGAAAAAATACAAGCTTTTAAGTTTGTCAAATATACAAAGGGTGTATATCGATACACAATTAAATCAATGCTTGCGGCAACCTCAAGTCAAATTGACATAAATACAAGGACTATCCAGATACAGTCAGGACAGAAAATA
>JAYMTF010001581.1:0-22435 GCA_036897485.1 Pelargonium nanum | reverse complement strand
GTTTCGTCCAGGGTTGTGACGCCTCCATCCTTATTAGCGGAGACGGCACTGAGAGAGGACAGCCTTACCAAACTCAAACTTGAAAGGATTTGAAGTCATTGACGATGCCAAAACTCAGCTCGAGGCTGCATGCCCTGGCGTCGTCTCCTGCGCTGACATTCTCGCACTTGCTTCTCGTGACGCTGTAGTTTTGGTACAATATCTCATTACTTCATATATGACTCAATACATATATATATATATATGCATGCATGCATGGTTCTTGAATCTTGATTACTAAATATACTTCTTGTTATATATTAGAAACAGACGGGTAGACCAAGTTGGGAAGTTCCCACAGGACGCAGAGATGGACTAGTTTCAGTAGCATCCGATGCTAATAACTTGCCTGCTTTTACAGAATCCTTAGAATCTCAAATTCAAAAGTTTGAGGACAAGGGTCTCAACACTGTTGATCTTGTTGCTCTTGTTGGTAAGTATCAACATCTATCGGTTTCAATGACATGAATACTTTTAACACATGCAAATATGTTTAACTTATTTACGTGAATATCATGTGTATATGCAATAGGTGGACATACCATAAGAACTTCAGCTTGTCAGTTCTTCGACTACAGGTTGTTCAACTTCAACAACACCGGAAGTCCTGATCCCACCATTAACACCGCCTTCCTCCCCACGCTTCAAGGTCTGTGTCCTGACGGTGTTGCAAACAACCCCACACGCGTGGCGCTGGACACCGACAGCGTAGGCACATTCGACACATCGTACTTCGTGAACCTGAGGAGTGGTCGGGGAGTTCTGGAGTCCGACCAGAAGTTGTGGATTGATGCTGCTACCAGAGATATTGTCCAGAGATTCTCAGTTGGAACTGGATTTACTGCGCAGTTCGCAGCTTCCATGGTGAAGATGACAGACATTGGTGTCAAGACTGGGACTCAGGGTGAAATCCGCAGAGTCTGCTCTGCAATTAATTAGTTAAGTAATTGTTTAAGTCAAAATATAGTATAATAAATGAAGAAAGAAATGGATTAAGAAAATTTTGTACTCCTAATTAAGATTAGGATTGCCGGATTAGTTTTGTAGACCTGTAAGGGAATTGGTCTCCTGAAAACTCAATTATAGACAAACTGTATAGGGTTTGTCTTCTTTATTATTATTGTAATGTGCTGCTATTAAATAGTAGTATAATGAGATAAGAACTTAATAAATTTTTGTTTTGAGGAGTTTTTACATGTTATGTAGTACATGAATGGAATTCTTGACTTTAAATGCCTTCAATCATTGTTGAATTATTATCATTTTTGGATAAATTCAAAACAAAGAACTCATGAGTTGGATGATTGCTAAATTTCTATGGATGAAATTTAAAATAATAAATAAGACTGGTTGGCCTGAAAAATCACCTTTCAAGAAGTACACGAGGATCCAAATTTCATTTTCTCCAAAATTACTTCACTTCTCTCTCCCCTAAAATATCCATATGGCTCAAAAATTCTCTAAAATCCGTCTTGATGCGTGTGTTTGATTCGGTCAAATTAGCACATTATATGTAGTGTCATCTTTACCACGTGCCGTGGAATTGTCATAAATATAGTTAATTTCAATAGATGATGATTGTTTTAGATTCTTAGTCGAATCTTTATCCATGCACAAAAGATAACACACTTTTAAATAGAAACTTACATGTCAGTATAAAAATGAAGTGAAAATCTCAACACAAGTAATATATGAATAATATAAAGAATAAGATGGACACTTCAAATAGTTTTCGGTTGTGATAAATTTATACATGAAAATAATTTCCGAAGAAATTACTACTTAACAAGGTGTCGGTCTGTGATTGGATGCCGTTGCCTTCATCAACTTGTACTCCCGAATTTGATCATCTTCCGGTCAATTTAATATTTCAATTTCAGATATGCTCTTACAAATTATATTTTACTAGGCAAGGGATATTTATTATATAATAATATAATATGAACAAATGCCCACTGGGCTACAACAGGGAGCCCAAGAAGAGACAATTACAAATGAGATGGGCCAAGCCCAATTGAATGATGAAGACCAATATTCAATAACACTAATTATGCTTACAAGTTACTGCAGACATGCTAGTGGAGTTGAGAACCAGTTCGGGATGCTCCAAATCAACTTGGAAGACAGGTCTTCATCGAGTGAGGGACTATTTTAAGTTCATATTTGAAATTTCACGGACTATTTGGGACTAAATAAATGTTCAGAGACCATATTGGGTCCAAACACGAGACTTAAGAGACCATTTTGGGTTTGGGAAAAGTTCAATATTTTACCAGTATAATTAAAACCAGATTTTGAAATATGAAAAGAAAGGTAGAACCAAAATCATAAGTTGTGATGCCCTGCGCTTGCCTCAATTAGAGAAATTCACTCACAAGTCTAAGTTCTCAACTCTGTATCTCTGCTAGGGACCACATCTTATGTTAAAAACCCTAGGCTTAGGTTGGGCATTCATTTATTTTTCTATCTACAAGATTATAAATGATTAAGATAATCCAAAATTGAGAGAAAAGAACAAATATTAAGTGATGGGGGAGGGCTTGTCCAAAATGTGTCCCCCAGTTCAGCTTTGATGAGTGCTCAAAAGAGCCAACTTCACCTCTAATCTCCCTATTTCCTAATACTCCAGATAACACTCAACAGCACTGCTAACCTTTTCCTCTAATGATTGCCAGAACCTCCTGCTCCATCCACTGTTCTTAGATCTTAAACATACAGCACCAACTTAATATCTTTGTGATGTTAATTACTATTAAGAATCTTCCCTTGAGCAGCTACCCAATAACAAAGGTCCTTCCATCCATGAAACAAACACTCACCAGAACCAACAGTGCAACTTCACCCTCATCGTTTTCTAACAACTTCCAACAATCCAAAATAATTTGTCACAGCCAAATCTATTGCCTTCAAATGCATAAATAGTATCGAATCTTATCTAACGATTCAAGTTCCTAATCATAGACTCCTAAAATGAAATGGGGGATCAGGGATCTTCCAATGAAACTACTCAGCTACCTAATAATTGCTATACACACCGGTGCATCAAAACCCCTTAAACACTACTCAAGAGTCAACATACGCTAAGATTACTTTTATGTACAGAGAAGATATATTTGATGCTCTAACTGGTTTATTTATGACCTACTTTATATTACAAAATACATATAATTGGGCAGAACAAATGCACCTCATATGGCAACCAGAGAAAGACCAACACATAATATGTTTTCAAAGCATCCAATAAGGTCAAAATCTAAATTCCACCTACAGTCAGATCATGCTATCATTTTGGCACAAACTAAAACGTCGGTATTTGATAGGCTATAAGGAAGAGGAAATATCATGAGCCAGTCATTTTGAAGCCATAGAAGTTTCTCACTTCAACGTTCTTAAACTAAGACAGAAATGAAGTATGTTAAAGAATTCTTGGGCAATTAACATTACAAAAGAAAGGCAACAAAACTAACTACAAAGAAGATGATGAATAAGGTCCAGCCTGACATAGAACATTCTGTAAGTTTAACATAACAATTGGAAAACAACCAGCTATGTACAACTAGCAAGTGAATTTCATGTGCGTTAACACACATCAAAAGTTGTTCGCACTCACTCAAACTTGAAATATTATCACAAACAAACTACCAACTTCAAAAGGCCATTTTTACTAATATCCTTAAACACAAACACTGATTTAGGTGTGTGGCAATTGACTCAGATAAACTATACATCATCCTTTGATTACCTGATACACAAACTCCGCATCACCATCAATCACTTGGAAGCTAACAGAACCTCAGGTTTCTTGGCTTTGCTAGGCGTGTTTACATTTGAAGACGCATTTGTTGCAGCTGCTGCCTCTGCAGCCAAGCGTGCTCTCTTGTCAAGTTGAATGAGACTCCGGGTGGCCAAGATCGCCTGCGGAGCCAGATCGTGGGATGCCCTGGCATACAAACACCTTACAGCAACAGAAGCAGAATCCTTCACATCTTGTGAATTTAACGGACCCAATAGACAATGTCCAAGAATTCTCATCATAGGCTGCAAAAGCTCCCAAGGAAGTGGAATTCTCGTCCCTTTCGATTCTGAATGCCCATTCTCTCTCACTCCTAATCTGCTCATTTCTTCCGTAACATCCTCAATTTCATCACCCCCATCATCCAAAGGCTTGCCCTCTAAGAACCCACCATGCTCAACTGGAACTTCATCATCAAATTGGGTCTTGCAGAGACAATCCTGCCCAGCCCAAGCGGCAGCAAATTGGCAAAACTCGAGCTTGGACCAGCTCGGCATCTGTGAGATCTGCTTGTAATAGCAATCCAGCGCCACCCCAACAATGACAGCCCGCTTGGTAGATTTCACCGCAACCTGGGGCTCCAGCGGAGCAGACAAAACCCCAACTGGAAGCCTAGACTGAGGGCTTGTCGGCTTAACGCGAGGCGTGTGGTAGAGGGAGGGCTGGGAGAGATCGGGGATAGAGACATAGATCGGCTTTCCGGCACGAGACTTGGTCTCGGAGGCGTAGAGAGCGAGGAGGACGGCCTCAAAACCGGCGAGGGAGGGCATAGAAGTGGAATCGTGGGCGGTGTGAATGCGGGAAAGGTAGAGGCCGGAGAGGAGGGGGAGGAAGGAGAGAACGACGAGGCGGAGGTGCGGATCGGCGGAGAGGAAAGTGTCGTAGAGCCAGTGGCAGATCGGGTCGGCGCCAGATCCGGAGAGGGGAGCGGACATTACGGCGGATACGGCGGCGTAGGCGTCGGGGGAAGAAAGAAGGGAGAGCGCGGGGCGGTCGGAGTCAGCGAGGGAGGAGAGAGATAGGGCGGGGGTGTCGGGGAGTATAGAAGAGAGAGCGTGGATTCGGGATCGGGCTTTGGATATGGACTCCCACCAGGACTGCATCGGGTCGCCGCTGGAGGCGGTGGCGGTTGTGGTGGTGGTGGTGGTGATGGTAGGGTTTTGGGTTGAAGAGGTGGAGGAGGAGGAGCTTGGAGAATTGCTGACGTGGTCCATCCGAAAATCCATTGGTGTCTCCTCCTCCACAATCTCTCTCTCTCGCTCTGGATCTGGAAGAGAGACAGATAAGAGAAACTGAGAATCGAAAATGGCGGCGGTGGTGGTGCTGCTGTTGAACCAGTAGGGGTTAGACTTTAGAGCTTAGCTGTTGGTGGGCTGTACTGTAACGGGTAAGACCCGGAAACCATAAACCCGATACCCATATTGTCAAATGGGTTGATTATCCAGCTTTTGACTCTCGTCGTCGTAAAGTCCGTCTCTTTCTCTTTCTCTTTCTCTTGCACCTCGTCACTCTCGCCTACTTCCCCAACCACCCGCAGCTACCTTCAATACCAAAGCTCTCTCCTTTAACCACTATCCTCTTTCTTGCTCCTCTCATTCCTTGTCCTGAACTCTCTCTCTGTCTCTCCAATGGCTGCCACAGCATTTTCCAATTCTCTCTTATATTCGGCTTCTTCTTCGGTCAATTCTCGTCCTGTTCTCTCTCAGAGACCCTCTTCCTTCGTCTCTTTCTCCGGCCCCAGATCTCAGATTGTACCCGCTAGACTCAAGACTAAGAATTCACCTCACTTCACTGTTCACTGTTCTCTTGACGCTGCTAAAGATCCCCAGGAGGATGTTCCAATTGAAAAGAGTATGTGTTGCTCTCTAGTACTTTTCTTGATCGTGCGTGTGTTTGAGCTATGGATGAGTGTTTTTTTGTATTGTTTGATGTTTTGGGGGCTTTTCTGTTACAGGGTTTCCAGCATTTCCTACTGTGATGGATATAAACCAGATTCGTGAGATTTTGCCCCACAGGTGAGTGAACTCTTTTGCGTGCTCAATTGATTATCTTTATTCAATTGTGGGTGTGTGTCAATGTATTATAAGGGTGTGAAATGAAAACCCATTTGGCAGATTTGCTGAGGAAATAGGATTAGAGAAGATAGATGAAGTTTAAACCTTTTTTTTCACTTGGTGTTTTCAGTTGTTCATTTTGTACTTGTGTAGAAACTAGTTTTGATTCACCCCTATTTCTATTAGACTCCCTGAGGTGATGGAATTGGAAAAGAAAGAAATTAATAGTGCATTGTGTTGATTGATCCCATATTGTGAAGTACAGTAATCACTTTTGAGTCATGTACTTGTATTAAGCTTCTTGCAGTCTTCTGTGTTGCCATTGATGGAACAATTTAGAATCATATTTGAGTTTTCTCTCCACTCCATGGTTGCTCTGTTACCATACAGATCTTAACACAATTCAGACTACTGTCGTAGTTTGTTAATTGATATATTAAATTTGAATGGTGGTAGGTTTCCATTTCTTCTGGTGGATAGAGTTGTTGAGTACAACCCAGGTGTTTCAGCAGTTGCTATCAAGAATGTGACAATTAACGATAACTTCTTTCCTGGACATTTTCCTGAGAGGCCAATTATGCCTGGTGTCCTCATGGTTGAGGTAAGTCATAATCTCACTAGCTCATTATTCAGTGAAAAAGTTCATATATCCTTCTTTTCTTCTTCTTTTTTACCTTGCATTCTGATTTGTTTCTTTGCTCCTCATCCAGTTTCTTAGGTTGAAAGTTGTATGCCTGTTTGCTCTGTGCATTGAGCTTTAATCTTTACTTTGAGTTTTATTTCTATTACAATCTGTGACAATTTATATTCTCCAAAATGGATTACTAGCTTCTCCTTCATTTCAAAAGCTAGTGGAACATCTATTTGTGGTAAAGAATGCTGGATGTGGTGAATAGCATGCATACTGGTAGAAAGTATTTGTTGTTGATTAGCTGTAGGCACATGTTCTAGCTGTATAGTTTCTTTCTTCATAGAATATATTGGGTTTGATTCCATAATGTAGACCAAAGGAAGATCCATCATTAGAGATAAGTTGACAATATTTTTCACTGCATTGTTTATTAGAATAAGATCATCCTTGACCATTATGATATCAAATTGATTCCTTGGATTCCCAACACATTAACATCATGTTCTGGAGAAAACAGGCTGACAGATTATTTTGCAGTTTGCGAGTAAGTGTTTGCGCCTTAGATCAATCTTAGTTACATGCATATCAGGGTGGAACCATAGGCAAAATTACCAAAGTACAGAGTGAAAGCATTAAAGTGTCAGTCTTGTTTTTCATTGGAGGGTGCAGCTAGGTTCTCTGGAACAGTGATGTGATACTGATTGGGAAGCTTGAAGGTTTTGACTGCTTGCCTATGAACCAAAAGATTATAATACTAGGGTTTTGTGGGTTTAAAGAATGCAGAGGTTCAAGAGTAATACCGCTGCAGAAATAGAAGACATCAGATTTTCAGAGGCACCAGGTCTAGGCTAGGGCTTCTGCACAACTCTTGAACATAAGTAGTAAGTGGAGCATAAAGGTAGCGTTTGGATTATAAAAAAAATGTTTAGGTGAATGGAAATCGAGAATAGGAACGGAATTCTCATTCTTCATGTTTAGATTATGACTTCTCGGTCATGAGAATGGCTTTGAAATGAGAATCTCATTCTCATTTTCCATTCCCCTATACAATTTTTTTTAATTCAAACACCACCAAAATGTTTTCAAATTTGAACTCAATAACTCTATGGCTAGGCAAATGATTTACTTGTAACAAGAATTATTTTTCATTTCATATCTTGAACCTTTTCTGTAAATAACACGTGGAAAGAGTGGTTAGATGTTAAACAGTTGGAGATAAGTTTCTAGGAAAACAATGCCTGCCATGATTTATTTTTATTTTTTCGTAGGGGGAAAAACATTCTTATAACTTGAATAATTTTCCATGATGAGCATGAAATAAGGCATCTCTAAAAATAGGAAGATAAAAAAAATAGTTAAAATGGTTGATGTGCCAACCTAATAATTTCTTCCATGAAAAAGGTACACCTGAACATTTATATTTCATTCACAATTACTTTTGCTGGAGGGCCTATTTCCTGATCTTATCAGGAAATGCTTGTTTAGATTTGTGAAGCTGATTCCAATTATGTATTTGCCGTCTGTATAATATTCTAGACAAGCAATAATGCATGTCTCTGGTGGCTGTATGCAGGCTATGGCACAGGTTGGTGGCTTGGTCATGCTGCAACCTGAAGTTGGAGGCTCTCGTGAAAATTTCTTCTTTGCTGGAATTGACAAAGTAAGATTCCGCAAGCCTGTGATTGCCGGAGACACCTTAGTGATGAGAATGAAGCTCATCAAGCTTCAGAAACGGTTTGGAATAGCAAAGATGGAAGGAAAGGCTTACGTTGGAGGTGAGGTAGTTTGTGAAGGCGAGTTTTTGATGGCTACTGGTAGTAGTGAATAATCAGCTTAAACCATGATAGTTTCTTGCTTTTCCAATTTAATGCAATTGTTTCATCACAAACAAATTCAAAATATGAATTATAAGCCTTATGGAACCTTGTTTTCTCTTGTTACGTGTCATAGTAGATACCATATTGCATTGTGAATTTGAGCATAGATCATGCTAGAAAGTAGAATTAGAGATCAATTCAGAGATCAAGAAACTACTAGAATTAGAGAATTAGATATCTTAGATGTTTGTGAACTTTCTTGCTCTCTGATTCAATTCTATCTACACACAATCATGATTTTTACAATCCAAGAGCACCAAGTGGTGTCTTCCCCTGACCAGCCTCAAAGTAGAATATCAGCATAGCCAACATAGCAATCCTTGCATGCTTGATCTCAGCCAGCTTTAGTCTATCAAGCTTCTCTGTATCCGGCACATACTCGCCATTCACTAGTGTTCCGGCGAGCCCCAATGGGTCAAAGAACTTGCCCCCGGGATAGCCCTGTTCGCCTGTGGCGTTAGCGAAGTTCTCAGCAGTTTTCGACCAGGGCGTGGCCCATTCCACAGCCTGAGACTCAGGGTTGAAGTAATCAACCCATCTCTTGCTCTCAACCCACCCCATCAGGATGAGCTGTGTCCCCAACAGCGAACCGAAGGAGAAAGGAGCAATGGCGCCGGGATCAGCCCCGGCTTCAAACCAGGGGATGCCGCTCCATGCCTGACCGACAAAGATCCCGAGCACTGCAGCCATGGCCCACCGGCCGTGGATCAGCTCAGCCTCTCTGTACCATTTGAGAAATGCAGGGTCCTTGCCTAGACCAAGTGGATCAAAACCATAGTCACCTGGAAGCCTGCACAAACACAGTGACCAAAAATCCCAATTGAGTCACTTTCTGATGAAACTGAACAAAACCCATTTCGAAAGACAAGGTTTTTAGTACTTACGATCCGTCGAGCCATTCGGGGTCTACGAGGTTGCCGCCGGATTTGACGCCGGGAAGCCAGGACTTCTTGGGCTGTGCAGCAGCAACAATGACCAGCTTCCTTGTTGAGGTGGTGGTGAATTTGGCACCTACAGAAGCAGAAGAGAACAAGGTCTGGGTCTTGCTGGTGGCTGTGCTGTGCAAGAAAGCTGAGCCAAGACCATTGATGACAGCACCAGGTGTTACAGCCATGGATTGATTGAGTGTTCTTGAGAATCAGCTGTTTTTGGTGTGTAGTAGGAGATTGGATTTTTGGAAATGTGAAGGTTGGGTTTGGTTATATGTGAGAGCAGGAGGATCTAGAACATGTAGGATTGGGAAATCTGGAGAGCAGATGTTGGGACAATGGTGGATAGATTACTAACCAATGGGAACATGATCTCCATCTACATCTATTGGCTCTTGTTTCTGGGTTTCTGCCACGTGGACTGGACTGGACCATGGGAATGATCTCTCTACATGCATCTCCATTGGTTTTTTCTGATGTTACTATGTTTGACACGTGCCAAGTGCCAATTGGATTGCCATCTCGATGAATCATAAGGTAGACTTGTGGCTTCATAGTACTGTGTTCATATCATGTTACAAGTTAAATATGTGATATATGGATTACCACATACACGTCATGTTTCATAATCGCATTAAAAAGCTACAATTATATCGATATTGCCTCAAATTGAAGATGAGGTAAGTTGTAGTTGACGTACCTCACATACTCTTGGTCAACAGGTGTAGAGTTGGAAGTGAGAAACATGAGATCAAACCAAATTAGGTAAAATAAAAAAATTTAAGTGATCGACTAACATTATGATTAATTAGAGTGATAATATATCATTAATTCAATATTATACATGTCATGCATGTTTCACGGGTTCAACAAAAATACAACAATATTACAAATACGTTGAACAAATGTCATATTTATATATATTGTGTCGCTATCACAACATTAATCTTAAAATTAAATTGCGCAGCTATCATTCATTCTTATCATCCCATTTTGTTAAATTATTAAGCCAAAAACATAAATTTACTCCGTGCGTCTTCTCAAATATTCAAATTATACCCCCAAAATTTTAGTTTTTTTCTTTCTTGAAAAAAAAAAGGCTTTGCAGTTGTTCTAGGATTTTAGTGTTTTCAAATTTTTGTTATCATCATAGGCTGAGAAACAAACATGTAAAATTTTCAATCAAAACTAACACTAGAATCAAAAGCTAATACAAAAGTTAAAATAGAAATCAAACAAAACTAAAATTAAATAAACCCATACTAAAATCAAACAATACAACTTTCAAAAAAATCAGACGATACAAACAAATACTTCATCCCTTTAATTAAAAATAAAACAAACTCAAACCATTATCAACATAAAAAGAACAAACTAATAGAAGAAAAATGTTAAATTTATATTTTGTGTTAGTAACATCATGATTATCATAATTTAATTGAAGAGATTATTCACATAGTTTACTTGTTGACTAAACTCAAAATTCAAATTATTTTTCTCTCTTGACTAATTTTTTTAAAAAAGATGATAGATTAAATATTATGGTTGTGCTAAAAAAAATCTCCCAAGATCATAACAAAATTAGCCTACAATCTGATTTAGTGGAACAGAAATTGAAAATGACAAAACTGAAAATTGGACCGCCCAAAAAAAATATATACAGTCAAATTCACAGTACTATCTTATCAACCGTTGAGAAAGTAGTAAAACATTTTAAAAAATAATATTTGGTCTCAGATTTTTAGAAGACACGTGACAACAACTCGCGCTTCTTTCTCTGTCCAACAGTTGGAATCTTCTATCCTTCTTCTTCTTCGTTCCATTTTCCCTCAGAACAGAGCATTTTTGTGCTTTACTGCGCCACCAAGAAATGTGCTTGTAGAACCTAAAACCCACTGATCCTATGGAAAATCTCTTCTTGAGCTCCGTCAGGCCTCGCTGCCTCAGCCTCTCTTGCTCCTACAGCTTCACACTCTCCAATCGGAAGCGCAAATTGAAACAAGTGCCCTTTTTCATTTCGCTTCCGTTCAAGCCAAGATCGTCTCTCTGCGTCTCCGTCTCCCACCGTCGCGACGGAGAATTCGATATCGTTTCCACTTCCGGTAATGGGTTTTTGTTTTCCCACTTTTCTTTTTTGGTTTATCTGGAAATTCAGTTAAAGTTTCAATTTTTTTTTAATTTTCCCCAATTGGGTTTTGTGTGTCTTTAGAGTGCTCTGATGGGAGTGTGGTGTTTCGGTTTGGGGATGCGAGCGAGATCGAAGAGGAGAGGGCTAAAATTGCTGCTGCTGCGGAGGCGGCGGCAGCGGCAGCGGCGGCATTGGTGAATGAAGATGTTCAGGTGTGTGAAGAGAGTGAGGTTATTGATGAGGGGATTTATATTGTTGGAGAAGAGCTGGTTGAATCTGGTTTATTGGGGAAAGAAAGTATTGATCTTGTTGATGAGAGTGTTAGTAGTAGTGATGGTGGATTGGAATTGAGTGAGACATTGTTGGATGATAGTGTAGATGTAAAGGGAGGTTTTGTTGATGGGGACGGTGTTAGTGGTAGTGAGACGGTGGAAGGTGAAATTGATGGTGGGTTGGAGTTGAGGGAAACATTGTTTGATGACAATGTAGATGTGGAGGAAGGTTTTGTTGTTGAGGGCAGTGTTAGTGGTAGTGATGCAGTGGAAGGTGAAATTGATGGTGGGTTGGAATCGAGCGAAACATTGTTTGATGAAAATGTGGATGTGGAGGAAGGATTTGTTGTTGAGGAAAGTGGCGTGGTGGAAGATGAAACTGATGGTGGATTGGAGTTGAATGAAACATCATTTGATGACAATGTGGATGTGGAGGAAGGCTTTGTTGTTGAGGACAATGATGCGGTGGAAGGTGAAATTGATGGTGGATTGGAGATGGAAGAAACATTGTTTGATGACAATGTCAGTTTTGATGTTAAGGACAGTGTCGATGATTGTGATGTTGTAGAAGGTAAAATTGATGTTGGATATGAATTGAGTGGAACATTTCTCGATGAGGGTGAAGATATAGAGGAAAGTTCTGTTGGCAAGGACAATGTTGGAGGTGGATTGGAATTGAGCAAAAAAGTGTTGGATGGGAGTATAGGTTTAGAGGATGTTGGAGAGGATGGTTTTAGCGATAGTGATGCAGTGGAAGGTGAAATTGATGGCGGGTTGGAATTAAGTGAAACGTTGGATGAGAGAGTAGATTCGGAGGAAAATTTTGTTGACGAGGACAATGCTAGCGATAATGATGCATTGGAAGTTGAAATAGATGGTGGATTGAAATTGAGTGAGACATTGTTAGAAGAGATTGTAGGTATAGAAGAGGATTCTATTGAGGATGGAATTAATGACATTGATGTGGTGGAAGGTGAAAGTGAATTAAGCAAAACATTAGTGGAAGTGAGTGTAGATATGGAGGAGGGTTATGTTGGGGACAGTGTGAGTGGAAGTGATACGGTGGAAGGTGAAAGTGATGGTGGGTTGGAATTGATTGAAAGGTTGTTGGACGACATTGCTGAATTAGAGGAAGCTTTTTTGAAGGAGAACAATGAGAAAAGTTCGAGTCTCATTGAAGTGCCTGAGCTCGATAATGTTGTAAAAGTGGAAAGCGGTGTCTTGAATGGGAGCTCTGAAAGCAATGCTGAAACTGTTCCTTCAAGCTCGGATATGGACAACCAAGTAGTTAAGAGGGATGAGTTTGATGCTCCATTGGCTTCTCTTGAGCCTCATGCTACAACTAATATGCACCATAGTTACACATCCACCGGAAGAAGCGAGGAGAATGCTAATGTAGAAGCTCCACACCATTCCGGAATCGCTGTAAATATCAATGTGGATGGGGAAATGAATCATGTGAGTGATGAACGTACAGATTCCAGTTATTTGATTGAAGTAATGCCTGTCTCTGCTACATTAGAGGCTGAACGTGTTCTTGATGAGGAAACTAGCTATGAAGCAGTTGATGAATTCGTTGAAGCAGATCAAATAGTGAGCTCGGAAATGGTTAGTCCTGGTTCAGTTTTGGATTCAGTGAGTTGTTTTTCAGTTTATATGTGATTAATTGTTTCATTCTTAAAGACCTTAGGTGATATGTTGTTTATGTCGTTTCTAGTTAGAAGTCAGTACACTTTCCTCGAATTGGGTAGAAACAAATCAAACGATAACTGAGGGTGATGTACAAGGCAATAATGGAGCAGGAGAATCAGTTCAAAATATATTGGAAATCCAACCAACTTCATTGGTGAGGTATGCCAGCTCTAACTAAGTTCAACTTTCTCCCCTTTTCCTTTTCATTTAAAATTTTCCAATCTATTAGGAAAAACAGGAACTTATATGATTTTCTAGAGTGGAGTTAGACTCATACACTCTAAACATTTGGAAAGACTGATACTGTCTATGACTATCTAATATTTGTATAACAATTAACATTTTGCTGCTGGTTTATCCAGTGATGCTCTCCATGGCTCTGTGTAAATAGGTGTACATTTGTTACTCTACAAATATGATTGTGCTTTGTTCTTCATCATTTCTGATTAATACTCAGCTTTATTTATTGCAAAAGACCAAATACAGATGTGAAGTAGTTTAAAGAGAGCACACTGTTTATAATTTTTAAAATAATTACATGTTTACCCATTACTCATGTTTGTACATTATATTTGAACAGGGAGGAAGTTACAAAAACAGAGTTTTTCCTATCTTCTGGTGCAGCTTTATTGCCATATAGCTCTAAGGTACCACCATAAAAGGCTCATAACTTTCTCTTTTTTCTGGTTTAAAGCTTTGGGTTATCATGCTCGTATCTTAGAAGTGATTACTGTGAAGCATTTTGACCACCAATTTAGTGAACTGTAGGATTTCACTTGAACCCAGTTCACTCCGTGTTCGTTAACATGTTTCATCATGGCGGAGGGTCTTGCTGAATGTGTTGTGTCTGTGCGTGTTTCAAATGATTTCCTGTTATGTGATGTTCATGAAAACTCAAGGTAAGTAATTCAAAATAATAATTGCCAGGAATTGCCAGGTAGGGAAGATGCTTATTTTGTTGCACCACAGGACTGGCTAGGTGTTGCTGATGGAATTAGTCAGTGGTCTCTAGAAGGTATATCTTTCATGGTACCCTCTTTGTTTTTAAGCACCCCAGTTTTTCTTATAATTTTTTTATGACTATTCACAGGTAAGTTATTGTTTTAACAATTCCCGATCTCTGTCTTTCTTATGTTTAAAGTGGTCTAATGTGGGAAAATGCCTAGTCAAATTTTGCCTGAATTGGATGAATATTTATGTCCTGTTGCTTTTTAGGGATCAAGGTAGGATCGTATGCCCGAGAACTCATGGAAAATTGTAAGATGATTGTGTTGGATGGAAAAAGCGTTCCAATAACGAATCCATTAGAAGTTCTAAATAGAAGTGTTTCAGAGACAGAATCTTCTGGATCATCTACTGTTTTAGTTGCTTTCTTTGATGGTCGGGTAAGATACTATTATTATTGTTTTCTTCTTAACTTTAGATGCTTTTCCTTGTTCTGCATTGTTAAAATGTTAATCTATCTCTTTTTTGCTGTTTTTGGGCCCTATACCAAGGTGCACATTATTTTGTATTTGTTCTCTTCCTCAGTACTAAACTGGTTAGCTAAGTTTTTGTAACCATTCACATTTTAGCCTAGATTTTGTATGCAAATTCTTTGTGCAAGTGTCGGGCCCTGTTCATTGTATGAGACATGTAAGCGAAATCGTGGGGTTAATAGTTCAACACTGTGCCTTTTCATGTCATATATGAACTATTTTTAAACTCTATAGACTACACTAATAACATTCTTTGCTTTCAGTATTAGTAATGCAAACAGCAAATGTCCATGACGTCAATCTCAATTGAACTGTAACAAAGTTATATTTCCTAATGTTTGATGTTGAGATTCATCGACCTTCAATATCTATACTGTGCATTAAAAAGTTTGAGCTGGCAGGTTCTCCATGTGGCTAATATTGGAGACTCGGGATTTATCATAGTAAGAAATGGAGCCGTTTTCTTAAGGTCTTCTCCAATGGTTCATGGGTTCAATTTTCCATTTCGTATTGAGAGGGGTGACGATCCTTCAAAAATTGCTGAGGTAAGGAGTCATTTATCCTCGTTATCATATTAGAAGTACAAACTAATTTGGTACTCTTTTCATGTGTTCTTCTGGATCTGCTTTTGCTCATTTGTTGTGTATAGTATAATACAGGTTAAAGGTTTAGAACAATGGAGAGAGATGCATAACTATGCTTTATATACTGTGTTTAGGTATATGAGATTGACTTGGCCGAGGATGACGTTATCGTAGCCGCAACCGATGGCCTTTTTGACAATCTATACGAGGAAGAAATAGCTTCACTTGTCTCCAATTCAATGCAAGCCGGTTTCACACCTCAGGTATTTTCTTCATCATGCTTTTAAGTTTTAAGCTTGTTAGTCACTTCATGGACATTGTGGAAAACGGAAAGCATTTTGTTCGCGTATTGGATGAACTCAATTCATAATTTGCAATAAAACACTCTGATATACCATATTCCATATAAAGCTGTTATGTCGAGCTAAGAATTAGCTTTTTTGTTTCAGCAAATAGCAGAGTTATTGGCCACAAGTGCGATGGAGGTGGCATCAGCATCCACAGGCAGTCCATTTGCAGATGCTGCCCTAGCAGCCGGGTATGGAGAATATACGGGTGGAAAGCTTGATGACGTGACTGTCATTGTGTCGTTAGTACAGAACAAATCCAATTCCTGCCCAAAGTAAGTTTGATCACTTGATTCACTTCTTCTACCATTGTATATTTCAGTTCCAAATAAAGTAGATATCGTTAGCTTTTCCACTGTAAGTATGATTTTTTTTTTCAATCCCTGGTGTGATCATGCATCACCCAAACCATTTGTTAGAGACCTTGATGGTTTTATCAATAAATGCAATTGTTGATATCAGATTTCACTTCATTTTCACTGTTCTGTACTGTACTGTATTGCAAAATATTCCAAGCTCAAAGCAAATTGAGGAACAAAGTCCTCAGCCACAAAAACTAGACTTTCTATAATTGCAAAAAGAGTTGGGCCTTTATGTATGGAGAGTTGGAGACCAAAGCTCTAGCTCCTTTTAACAAACACAGCATCTCACACACCTCACCAGCTCATGGAATCATCATATACCTTCCATAGTTGATAATATATTACATGTCACACAACAAAGCAACTTATTCCATATGATCTCAGACATAGAGTTAATGATTGAGACTTAGTCGAGTCTACGAGAGTTTGTGGGCACAAAGGGTTTGCTCGGATTTATTTTTTTTGTGTTTTGTAATCTTGGAAGAAAAGAATATCAAACACTAAAACTGATCATGAGAATGTTGTTAGAATCCTAGAAAGAAAAGGAAAATGAAGGTCAAGAGTTCACATGCTCTCTCATGGGAAAAAAAGGAAGAACCATGCAGTTTTCTTTGACAAATTGACTTAGAAACATGATAATGATGAAGATGCTCCATAACCAAGAGTGGATTCACTAGCTGAATTTGATCCACAATAATTGCAATACATCATGCTTAGTGAGGAAAAGAAAGAAAAGAAAAGAATATGATAGAAAGTGAAAAGAGGATGCTAATGCAAGTGTGGCAAAAGAGAGGAACCCATGATTGTTAAGCTAAAGAGAGAGGCAAGCTTGGGAATATTTAGATGTAATGTTTATATTTAAATGACAAGCTACTCACCATAATCATTTATGCCCAAAAAGCTTATCAGCCCAGGCAATAAAAGCTCCATGAGCTCTTAGAATATATATGGGGCCATGTTTCAATAGATTTAATTTTCAAATTTTGAATGTTAGATGTTTAATTTGGTTAGATTAGTAAGTGTGATCAATGAAACTCTTATTATTATTTTTTAAATCAACTTTAAATATTAGACAATCACTTTTTAATCATGCAATGTTCTCATGAAAGGGTAAAAAATATAATAGCACTACTAGCTAGATATATATTTCTTGAAATGTACATGGTCAATACTCAAAATCAAATCTTTCAGACCATGATCCAATAAATTGACATGTACAAAGATTTTATGAAATGGCAACCAAATGGTGGCATGAACTAGAATAGTAGAATGCGACTGAGACTTTAAAGTGTATCTAATAGATTTTGATGTCGCGCTCCATACACACCCAGCCACGTGGCAACAACAAACATATCATCTTCGTCTTACTAATTCAATCTTTTTTCCTACTGAGTAGATTGAAAAATTGTCGCATCACATTTCATTTTTAACATGTTAGGTCTCAGTAACAACTATCATTCCATTCACTGCTTACTTGTTTTAGAACACGATAAAAAACGACTCTTCTCCCGCTAGAGAAGATGAGTCAAGCAAAAAAAAGACAAGTTCATTCCTAACTCGTCATATCCTCCAACTCATTATAGATGTCATTTCAACGTACTTAATGTTCACACCTTCTATTATCGACGCTTACCAAACTCGCAAAAACTAATAATTGCTTTGTGAACCCCCAACTCCGAGCGACAAATTATGTTAGTATCTCTTTTAACTGTGAATTTTTCGATTACTTAATTTATTTATGCTTTCTCGTAAAAAAGATTTGTTTGAAAAAACATGTTCTTCAACTAGAATGAAGTGAAATGGAAATTATTTATCGTTGTTCGAAGCAAATCATGGGTTCTTGAAGTTCAAAAATAATTATTGTATATTATGGTTATGATCTCAACGTTTACAATTTCAAATGCTTTTATATTTTTGTGGCGTAAATTTTGGAAAAAAGTGTGTGAAAGTGAAGGCATCAAAGAGACAAACAAACCGTTCATCAACACAGTTTCAAAGATATTTTTTATCACTCCCAACACAATATCATTTATTTACATTTATTGAACTGATTAATTTTAAAAGTTCAGAAAATAGAAAATGGTAAAATGCATTACATATTATGGAACTGATTAATTTTACAATGCCAATGTTCACGTAAAGTAAGGTTTAATTATTTCTGATTCTGTTTTTATAACGGTTAGTTTGGTTAATGTTGATTTTGCTTATGTAAATCGGTATGCGAATCGAGTGGCTCATGTTTTATATAGGTCTTCGTTGTCCTTGTCCGATGTTGTTGGGTGGCTTGGGTCTCAATTCCCCGACTTTATTACCCTGCTTTTGATTGCGGATTTGAGTTAATAAAATTATATTTTCAATTAAAAAATATATATAGGTTTTTAAAAATAAAACATCATTTTCATTGACATAATATACAAGAAAAATTCATCAAAAAAGAAAATAAAAGGTATTTAATATTTATTATTAATGACTACTTAAATAGTGGTCCCAAAATTAAAGTGTAACACACCCATATCTCAGTCTCTTGTTGTCATCATCATCAGTCAACATCTCCTTTAACCAATAGATAATTCCATTTTTTCTTAGATCATTTTTGGTCAACTTAGCTTAGCCCATATTTTGAGCTGTTTTTCAAATTTTAAATTCTGGTTTCCAACAGAAATGTACAGTTACTTACCATATCAACCCATTCATATTTTACCTTTATCTTTTCAACTTAAAAAAAATCTGTTTAGCTTGCTAAAAAAAGAATTTGTTAATTTACAAATTTCTGTTATTTGTAGACTTATCTCACTAAATTCATAGCCATCATATCAATTTCAATATATATCTTTACATACACCATTAATTTTCTTTTAATCCAACTCTTAAGGAAATGCACATCCATAAGCATTAATCTTATTTAATATAAAATAGAAATCCACACGCATTTACTTACCTTTTTTACAAGAAAAAAATCAACCTCCATTTATAAAAATTTAATGATATACAATAAAAAGAGTTTTTTTAGTA
This sequence comes from Pelargonium nanum, assembly GCA_036897485.1. NCBI lineage: Eukaryota > Viridiplantae > Streptophyta > Magnoliopsida > Geraniales > Geraniaceae > Pelargonium > Pelargonium nanum. Next base: position 3,237 of record JAYMTF010001581.1, on the reverse strand, counting down.
CACAAATTATCAAATTCTAAAATTGATACTTTATTTAGTTTCTAAATTGTTAATATTGGTTCATTTTGATCCCTTAGCTATGTATATTTGCTTCAAATAGGTCTAATATGTTATTGTGTTATTTTTTTTATAACAATTGAGTGACAAGTGATTTAAGACGTTGAACCATATAAAAAATACGAAAAAATGTTAGATTAGATTTAAATGTACAAATAGAAATTAAACCAACTTAAAACAAATTTGGATAACTATAAGACCAAAAAATGCTTTGGATAATTTAGAGATTAAACTATAACGAAAACCAAATTAATCACAAATTTGAAATTTGAAACAAAATGAATAATTTAAGCCTTTAAATGAAAAATATTGAAGAAGAAATTTTTTTTCAAAAATTGAGTACATTAGCTGCATGACACGTACACAAGCCTGCACTTGATTGCTTCACCGACTAGCGTGCCTACTTGGCACACCCACCAACCAAAAGCCTCTCTCTCTCTCTCTCATCACATTCCCATTTTCCTTATTTAACTCTCCACAATCTCCCCCACAACAATTACCACTCTCACAACCCAAAACACCCTCTCTTCTTCTTCTTCTTCTTCTTCTTCTTCTTCTTCACTTGACTCTTGACTATCTTTCCAATGGCAGCAACAAGAGTGTCTCTTCTGGTTTTTGTTGTGGCCATTTGGGCTGTTGAGTATGCAGATTGTGCCTCACCCCATGCTCCGGCACCTGCTGTGGACTGTTCTAGCTTGATCCTCAACATGGCTGATTGTTTGTCCTTTGTCTCCAATGGAAGCAGTGTCTCCAAGCCTGAGGGGACTTGCTGCTCTGGCCTCAAGACTGTGCTCAAAGCTGATGCTGCTTGTCTCTGTGAGGCCTTCAGGAGCAGTGCTCAGTTGGGTGTGGTCTTGAATGTCACCAAGGCCATGACTCTTCCTTCTGCTTGCAAAGTTTCTGCTCCTGCTGCTACCAACTGCAAATGTGAGTCTTTTTTTGTTGACCCATGTTTCAAGTTTTGAGCTTTTTGGGTTTCTGTTTTGTGGGTTTTGCTCTTTTGGGTCTGTTTGTTTGGTGGGAAACTTTTACTTGATTTTCCCAGAAAATTACTGGGCCTTTTCTGAGAAAGGTGTCTCCTTTTTCTCATCCTTGTTGGAAAAAAATGACTCTTTGTTGGTAATGTGAGTGATTGCCCAAATGGGTGTAAATGGTACTGGTTTTCTATTTTGGGTTCTGTGTCTTTGATGTGTTTAGCAGTGAACCATCTTGGGTGATTTGCTTGGATCAAGTGAAGATTTGTTGCAATTTCCTTGAGCAAACATGAATCAGATGTTTCCTTTTGTTTACTACAAATCCTGATGTGTTTTTTTCTTGGGTTTTGTTTGTTTTGCAGTAACTGATGCTCCTGCTGCTGCTCCTGGTATGTTTTGATTATGATCTTGAGCTAATGTTGATAAATTACTCATTTTATCTTCTAAATAACAAAGAATTATGCTGATGTGGGTTTTAATTTTGATCTTAAACTACAAAAAAAGTTGCAGACATGTACTTTCCAAAACAGTGGTCAAAATAATATATTTTTATTTGTTGGGTAGTGCTTGCTGGCATCTCCTTATGCAATTATCTATTCAAAGTTTCATATTTTATTAATTCTATATTTTCCACATCAAATGCTTATTTGGCTCTTGATCTATTGCAATTTCTGAATAAAGTTACTGACTTTATCAATGAATATCAATTTCTTGTGTAACAATTTGAAGTTAATGATCTGGATTTCCAAATTAACATAATGGGTAGTTTCAAAATCTGTTTACTGTGAATTCCTGTGATTTGCTATAATGATTTTAACTTGCTGCAATTGATAAATTGTAGTTGTTGCTGTCTCCCCTGAATCATCTTCATCGGTCGCAGCTCCTTCCTCGTCTATTGAAGCTCCGGCACCATCTCCGGGAAGCTCCGGCGCAGGACCATCTTTCCGGTCGGTGTCTGGTGGATCCATTATTGCAATTGGGCTAGCTGTTGCTGCGTCTTTGTTTTAGTTTCTGAGTTTTATTGTTTGAGAGGAGTTGATAATGAGGGACTTATTTTATGTGTAGTTTGTGATTTTTTGTTGGAGATTCTCTGCTCACACATGTTCTTTCTTGAACTGAGACAGCAATGGAGAATGCATTTATTTATTTTGGTGATCAATTTTATCAAGTTTATGAGCTCATTCACGTATTGGAGATGTGTAGTTTTCAAATTTTAAATTTCTTCAATTATTCGTTTGACATTAATGTCTGTCAATGTTGGATATTTGTTCAAATTCAAAGAGTTTGCAGAATTTATTGCAGATGTTGAGATGATAATGAAGACTATTCAAATTGGGTTAATTAGTTTTGCCTCTCCTGCACTGGAATTTTTTTTGGATTCAGCCTCTGGACTCAAAATCATATGGTTTTGGCCCTTAAAGTTTTAATTTTTTTATTTAGGCCCTGTCAACCTGGTATAGCAAGTTGATGACCGCCACGTCACTTGTCCCTTCACGCAAGCTGCTACATCACTTGATAGCCGCCACGTCACCACTCCACCCTCCTTTAATTTAATCTAACATGTTTCCTAATTCTAATCAATTTCAAAGTCCAAATACAAAAGCAATAACATTATATTTCCTATCCCCTACTGCAAAAGCTTAATATATACATATATATTGAAAATAAAATCCTATATATAATTGAACCTTGAAATTTCATTAATGGGAAACAAAGAGGATACAATAGCTAAAAGGCGCTGATGAAATGGCCATAAGAACCTTAACTCTATGGATATACTAGAAGAAGATTGCTGGGAATTCATATTGATGAAGCTCCCAATTTATGACCTCCAATCACTATCTCTTGTCTCCAAACATCTCTATTCCATCTCCAATAACCTTTTCTTCAACCTCAGATTCTCTAAATCACCAAACATCTCCATTCCATTTTCAGTTGCCTTTTGATGAAGCTCCCAACTCACCTGTTTGGGATTTTTCATCTAATGGTCACCGTTGTGCTACTGATAAAGGAATTGTTGAATTAGCTGCTAAATTCTCAAGCTTGATCCGAATCGCGGGTTGAAGGAGGAGGAGGTGGTGGTCGGCGGAGGAAGGAGGGTGGAGTGGTGACGTGGCAGCTATCAAGTGATGTGGTAGCTGATGTGGAAGGGACATGTGACGTGGCGGTCGTCAACTTGCTATAGCAGGTTGACAGGGCCTAAATC
>JAYMTF010001580.1:0-22446 GCA_036897485.1 Pelargonium nanum | reverse complement strand
CTTTTGTTAGAGTAATTAACTTATTTGACCAAAGTTTGAGATTTATAGACTTATTTGTACAAAGTTTCCAAAAAGTGACCTATTTGTAGATTTTGGTATAGTTCATGCACCTAAAAGACACTAATCTCTTTGTTAATCGATTCGTATTTTGAGTATTGATTTAATATAAAGCAGTTGCTTTTGCTTTAAAAAAATGTTTAGTTATTATTCAATTAGGTGCCTCTCTTTATAATGGTTTGTGTTAGGCTCTTATGTGTTTGGACATGGTAAGCTAAAACTAAATATCGATGTGATGTTTCTCATATTAGAAAGCGACCCATGATTGTCCGACGAAAGAAGTGTTTTCCCGGTACCAACAGTTGTCAACAAACTTGTGTCCAAACTCTAGTAACTCATGCAATATTAGCATCTACTTATGAACTAATGACTAGGCTAAAAAAGAGAGAGGTAAGGGTTGCGTAGCCCAATGGGCCTGTTACTCCTCACATTGTCATCAACTCTAAAACCCTTATATGAACTCAAACCCCCAAAACCCTTGATAATTCGTTACTCTTTCTCTTTCTCTACCACAGTCGCCTTCCATGGCTCCCAAATTCATATTCGAAGCCCCAAGCGACGAAGATGAGCGTGACTACTTGCTCTCCTCCTCCTCAGAAGAGGAACGCGAAGACGATGAAGGAGAAGACACAGCTCCTCGCAAAACTCAATCCCCATGGGAGTTCAAGTCTAATTTTGAGTCTGTAGACGAGGAACACGCCCGCCGCGGCACCACCTCCGTCGACGAAAAAGTCTCCAAGCTCCGCAAGCAGCGTTCCATTCCAATTCCCAACCATCCTGACTCCGATTCCGATCCCGAACCTAACCAACAAGTTCGTACTTTTTTCTACTTCTTTGTTACAGTTTGGTCTATGGTCTAGAGGGGTTTCTTAATTGATGTTAGCATATGTTAATTTCATCAGGAAGATTATAGACCGGATGATGCTGACGAGGACGCTGACGAGGACGCTGAGGAAGATGCAGACAATGAAGAAGAAGAAAATGAAGAACAACAAGAAGAAGAAGATGAAGAACAAGAAGAAGATGACGAAGAAGAGGATGGTGAAGAAGAAGAAGATGACGAAGAAGAGGACGGTGAAGAAGGTAACTACGAAGAAGAAGACACTACCAAAGCCATTGACAAAAATTCGTTTTATGCAACTTCAGAAGGTGCATCGTTTCATGCGAATTCATTCTTGGAACTGAATCTCTCCAGGCCATTGCTCAGGGCTTGTAAGGAGTTGGGTTTCACTAAACCTACACCCATTCAGGTTGCTTGCTCTGTGCATATCATTTCGTGGTGTTTGTGTCAAATCAAATTTAGAGGTTTAAATTTATTTATTCATTTATGTATTGTAGGCGGCGTGTATTCCATTGGCCCTGGCTGGGCGCGACATATGTGGGAGTGCCATGACAGGTTCAGGGAAGGTGGGCTGTTTACCATTCTCCATTGAGGAAATTGTAGCATACACGTTTATATTTATAGTAATCTTTGTATGAATTATTCTCTACTGCAGACGGCTGCTTTTGCATTACCCACACTAGAAAGGTTACTTTTCCGACCCAAACGTGATAAAGCAATACGGGTTCTTATTCTTACTCCGACAAGAGAGTTGGCAGCTCAGTGAGTATTATCTTCTCAACTTTGTGGGATTTTGACATCTAATATTTACTATAACGTGCAGCTTGTTTTCTTGCTTTTATGTATTTCTTTTTTTTGCTAAATGTATCATCTTTTTCACATTAGCTAGAACTATATAATAAAATGAAGCTAGATGTAGCAGAATGCAGCATGTCAAGGCACTGGATCATGTTAATAGACTGCTAGTTGTTGGTTATCATATGATAAAGAAGAAGGTGTTTAAAATATAGAATTTGAGTAGAATTGATTTCTGTAGGCATCAAAGTTAATGGGAGGAGATGATCATACAATTTCTGTAGGCATCTCAAAAGCAAATATACTTGCTAGGGACGGGTTCTTGAAAAGTTCTAAATGCTCCGATCCTCATTATTCATAATTCAGTAATCCACTTATGGTTCTGCACTTCTCTCTCTTTTTTTTATTGAAACAACTTATTCAATTTCTCTCCTCACATGACATTTGAAAAGCTTATGTTATGTGATTGATTTCCCCTTTGTTTGAAATGCTATAGTTGTGTTAAGTACTTTGAAAGAACTTATAAATTGTAAGTTGTTAGGCCTCGTCTGTACATCCTGCTGTGCATCATCTCATACCACCTGATACATTGACAATAAGTATATCTATGCAAAATAATTTCCTTCTAATTTACAGTTCCCTTTTCTGTTCACTTATGTTCTTTATTAATATGCTATTTCTCATCCTATTACCCTTGAAATGGTTATTACAGGGTTCACAGCATGATTGAGAAACTTGCTCAATTTACTGATATTAGGTGCTGCCTTGTTGTTGGAGGACTTGACATACAGGTTTCTTATCTGCTTTCTAATCAGTGGTTTACAGTTCAAGTATCTCATAGTATATTCGAAGAGTGTTCTCTGATGTTTGTCAATTTTGCCTATTTGCCGGTGCATACCAACTTTCCAGTTAGAACAATAATATCTACTGTCAACAATGTTTTAATATCATTTTATATTAGGTGCAAGCGGCAGCTTTGAGGTCAATGCCAGATATTGTTGTGGCCACTCCAGGGCGCATAATAGATCATTTAACCAATTCTATGTCTGTCAGTTTGGATGATCTTGCTGTCTTAATCCTTGATGAGGCAGATCGCCTTCTAGAGCTTGGATTTAGTGCTGATATCCGCGAACTGGTAATTTTTTCCCTTTTGTATTTTATAGTTGTAAGTTGTAACCATTAATATGTTTCTGCTATGAGATCTCTCTTGCATTAGGCATTTTTCAGGTAACAGTAGCTAATACTTAGGGTGTTTTTCTTCATGTAATGTAATGTAATTATTGGGCATTCGAGATATAGTTATCTAAACATTTACATGAGGTGGAGTACGTCATGTATACTTCCGATGTGTGTAGAAAAATATATATAAAGATAGTTTTGACTTTCTGGATCGGGAAATTCTAAATTTATTTCCTGATGATTTTAGAAGATGTACAAAATAATCACTGTTAGTTCTCAATTCATTTCATTGAAGAATGAGTTGGTAATTTACTATTATTTTTCTTTGGGTTGAAATTTATAGGTTCATTTTCCTTATTAGTTTTTTTTTTTTTTTAATAATTGGCAGCTTCGCTTGTGTCCCAAAAGGAGACAGACAATGCTGTTCTCAGCTACGATGACAGAAGAAGTTAATGATCTTATCAAGTTTTCCTTGACCAAACCCCTGCGCCTATCAGCTGATCCATCCTCAAAACGGCCATCAACTTTGACTGAGGAGTAATCATTTTAAGTTTTCTTTTAGTTTTGGTCTATGCTGTGCTCTATTTATGCTATGCAGACATCATGTGTTTTATTAGCAGTTATACTTAAATGTACTTGATGGATACTTCACTGTCTTCTATGGTATTATTCGGTTATACTTCAAGATTTTACATCAGTATTAAATACTATGATTTCTGTTCTGCAGGGTGGTTAGGTTACGCCGCATGCGTGAGGTAAATCAGGAAGCGGTTCTTCTTGCATTATGCTCAAAGACTTTTACATCCAAGGTGATCATCTTCAGGTAACTATTCTTGCCACTTAGAGTTATAGTCTTGCTGGTATCAATGATATCTTGATGAGTCACAAGTCATTTAAATCCTGTCAACTTAAGACAAATATACCTCTCAAATCATATTTTGGCATGACTAAATAGTACAAGATGCCTTTGTGGAGATAGATAGATGACAATGAATCTATCTTTGAATATTGACTATCATAAGTATATTTTGTTCCTTTTTCATATAGGAATATATTGTTGGTATGTTATTTTCCTCTTTATTTATTTGTGTGGAGGAGAATAGGGGTTTCATGGATTTTAGAAACATGAATCATTGAAGGCTGTTGCATTGCTTCTGGAGATCAACGTATTTTCTTGGGATTTCCGTCATTCAGCTTTTGTTTGCTAAGCCCAATATGTATTGCCTAAAAGCAAAATTTGTAGTGATGCTCTATTGTTGGTTTACGCTTGCATGATTGTTTCTAGATTCTAGAATTTACCATCTCTTAATTTCTTCGTTTCTTATTCTATACTATTGTCTTTATTGTACCATTTGCAGTGGAACAAAGCAGGCTGCACATAGGCTGAAGATTTTATTTACATTATTTGAACTTAAAGCTGCTGAGCTTCATGGAAATCTCACCCAAAATCAGCGCCTTAATGTGAGCAGCTCAACTCTAGATTGCATTTTGTTTGCCTTGATTCTATAACAAACCTGTATGCGAAACATTGTTTCATTTTCTAGTAGTTGGGTTTTAGATTTTTGTTAAGAAATACACTGATATTTAGGGCATCATCTGTGTAGAAATGTGATTTTACAGCATCTATTGACATGTATTTATTTTCATCAAAACCAACTTGTGGTGTTCTAGGCTCTGGATCTATTCAAGGAGCAGAAAGTTGATTTTCTAATTGCAACTGATGTAGCTGCTCGTGTGAGTATTATTTTTTTAATATCCCATAAGTTTTCAATGAAGGGATAATAAACACACATTTTTAGTGACAATAATGATATTCTATTACAGGGACTTGATATAGTTGGTGTTCAGACTGTTATCAATTATGCCTGTCCACGTGATCTTACAAGGTTAATACTCTCTTCCGATGTTGCTAGGTGTTGATGTCATTAATTGACGATGGATGCTCACTTAACTCTCTTTGTATGCCAATCTGCTATTTCCTTTGTGCAGTTATGTTCATCGAGTGGGTCGTACCGCAAGAGCTGGTAGAAAAGGTTATGCTGTTACAATGGTTACAGATAATGATCGATCTCTTTTAAAAGCCATTGTGAGCCAAATCCTGCTCCATATCTACTGATCACTGTTTTGATTTATATGTTTCTAGAATATTTGTTTCAGTTATTTGTAGATGCATTTTGTCATTACTTATCGGTATTTTATGCATTCATATGTTACACTATACATTTTGAGTGCTTTCTGGTCTTCTGAGTTCATTTCTGACATTTGCACGCATGCTTTGGACCCCGTACCCATCTGAGGGAATAATACTTCTATGATGTATTCAATATATTCCTAATAATCATCTATTTGCATTTTGTTATTTTAATTCAACAGGCAAAGAGGGCTGGGTCCAGGTTGAAGAGCAGAACTGTTGCAGAGCAATCAATAGCTAATTGGTCCAAGAAAATTGATGAAATGGAAGTAGCGGTGGCTGCTGTACTTGAAGAAGAGAGGTTTTATTTGTTTTTCGGTCAAAAATTTCTGCTCACAATCCTTCTTTGCACTGTGTTTATAGATTTTGAATTTGCAGGCAAGAGGCAGAACTAAGAAAAGCTGAGATGGAAGTAAGAAAGGTATTGACCCTTAAATATTGTCTTGTTGGGTGTTCATACTTTTGGTCGGTACCCTATGGAATAGTTGGTATTATCTTTCCCAATGTAAGCAGGATGGATCTTCTCTCTATTGCCTAAACTCTGTCCTTCTATTCATAAATTAATTTGAGATGTGCCATGATTTTATGTATGTTATAGATACTTGTATATATGTATATATATTTTGGCTGTTAGTTCTATTCATTTCTAAGATTGCTTTATGGTTATAATCATCCATTAAGTAAAAGGCTCCCACAATGACTGCAGGCAGAAAATTTGATTGCTTACAAGGATGACATCTTTTCACGCCCTAAAAAAACCTGGCATATTTCAGAAAAGCAGAAAAGGCTCGTGGCAAAGGCTGCAAAGGTAATCTCCCGTTTTACTTTGGTAGATCGTGTACATTCGCAAGGTTTGTTCACCTTTATCAACTACTGATGCCATATCAAACAAATTTTCTTGAAAGGGGTTAATTAGACGTTTAAAATAACTCTAACGACATTTGGTTGTTTTAACCAGCCATTCCACCACCCATTGGGTCAAACTTTTGGTTCATTCTTACTCTTTATGTGGAATTTCTATATTCAGTAATATCTCAATAATGTATTAAGAGTAATTTATTTAGTGTCATGAAATTTATAATCTCTCTTCGGCAGGAATATGCCGAGACTGGAAAAGGACCTCGAGACGAGGTGATTAGTGCCCAACAAGCTGAAGACCTCAAAGTGAAGGAAAAAAGGAAGCGAGAGCGAGAGGTATCTATGATCCTATGTTGAACTTGCATGTACGAATTGATTAGATATATTCAAATGTCATAAAAATACTGATTGGTTGTGCCTTTTGAGCAGAAAAACTTGCCCCGAAAGCAGCGCCGGAAGTTGGAAGCAGCTAGAGAGATGTTGGAAGATGATGATCACGATGATAAGCCACAAGTAGGTGCTTTCTCCTCTTCTCGTAGGATGTAACTAAATGATATTAAACATAATTGTCAATAAAATTGGAGTCAGGACTCTGAAATTTAACTATGCATTTCATATAGTTTCCCTGAGTAGTGGTTGGTCAGAGCAAGCTCTGCCAAAGTTGAGGACTTTTAAGAGCATTAAAATTTGTAAATTCATGCACTTCATTTTCAAATTAATATTTGTTCTTACGAGTCAACGTCCGTTTCTGACAATAAAAGAGGCGTAAGAGTGTTTGTTGAGCATTTTATTTTGCCAAATTTTCTCTCTATGAATCGCCCCAACCACTTTTGAGGCAAATCTGTTTGTCAGGCTATATCCTTTAAATTGTTCAGAAGTTGCTCATGTAAATACACAAAAACTACAGGGCAATGGAAAGAACAAAAAAGAGAAGACAGGATTGTCACTTGTTGATCTGGCTTATCGACGGGCAAAAGCAGTCAAAGCGGTAAAAAAGGCAACAGATGCTGGCAAGATAGTTAAGAAGGTTAGCAAGAAATCAAAAGGTCCTCATAGAACTCAATCCAGGACAGATGAGATGCAGGAGCTGTTCCAGAGTGACATGAGTGAAAGAAAGCAGAAAAAAACTGGTGGAACTGGAAAGAAGCATTCGTTCAAGAGCAAGTCACGGTATGAATTGGCCTTCGTTTCTTTTTCTTGTTCTCGATCTCTACTCATATTCGTTGCTACAACTTATCTCAATCAATGCACGTCTTAAATTGGTCATTCTATTGCCCTTGCAAGGATCATTGCTGTGAATGAGCTTTTCTGATTGTCCATTAGAGAAAAAGCCAAATGTGCTCATAACCTCATTGCGATCAAGTTATATTACACATTTACTTGCTCCATAACAGGATTTATTTTGCGTTCAGGTACAAGCGAAAGTAGAATCCCAGAGTGGCACAATACAAACGAGATCGGGATAAAAAGAAAAGACGACGTTACTGTATATGCAGGGATGGTTCTTGCAATCAGCAGCAATAGATCAATACATGGATTTCATCACTTGTAACCTCACTGTGTATTCTATTACATATTTATTTCAGTTTTTTCTATTTACCCAAAAGATGTATATCATCAGTTTTGCAACTTATTGTTTAACATGAATAGGTTTAATTGTTTACACTCACGATCTTGTGACCATATTCTTGAAATTGCTGCATAACTACAAGTAAATGTGGTTTAACTATGCATTAATGGTTGACATTACTTGGTTTCAAATATTTTTAAATACATGGTTGTGACCATAACTATGCATTAATTACTTCTTATTAGTTGTCTGTAGAGACCACTAATCCAGTATTTGTTGGGCTACATGGCCCCTGGTCCATTACTGATGATCTATGTTGGAGAGATAAAAGAAATATTCTTATCATCATTTCAAATCATTTTATTATTCTACATAAATATAAATTACTTGTATATAAATAAGTAACAATGAGTTTTTTAAGCGGGCCAGCAAACTTGCGGTTGATGCATTTAAGCCGGTTTACCATACCAAGATTATTCCTTATTCAAGAATAAGTCACAATTAAATTCCATCCGTCTCCCCATGTGTGTTGAGTAGAGATTGAATGCAAGATTAGGTAGTTGCGTTCTCTCACGTCAACTTGTATATAAATAAGTATTTTGTTTCAACATAATATTATTTTGATGGAAGATTAGGCAAATGCATTCTCTCACGTTAATTTGATGCATTACAAAACAAATTGTTTTTAACAGACACTTTTCATTATTTTTTGTTCTCATGATACATTATTAATGGTTTATTTTTGTCTTAATTTTTGTATCCAACAAGTTTCCGAGCATATTCCTACAAAACCATCTGAATTTTCTTGGAAATGTTATATGCTTCAAGCCTTCATCAACCAATATTATTTCCTAATATAACCTTTGACTTGACTAGTATATATGTTGCCAATGTGAAGAATAAAATCCATATAGGTGTGTGAAAGGTTATTATAAGTCTCAACCATTTCAAATAAATTCTAACAAATTTATGATGCAAGTTGATGTGATAGGTTTTTGGCTTGTTTATAGTTAACTTAATTTGACCATGGGACGTATCAATTTTGTTAATACATGAACTTAGCAGTTATATATGAAAAATCGTAAATAAAATAGTTTGGTGCAAAGCGGACTTTGCTCGACTTGCTCGAGTACCGAGCTCACAATGAGTAACGCTACACAAAATCTTCTCTCAACTTACCTCTGATCATAATGTGCCACGTCAGCAGAGCACTCTTTATTTTCTACATTCCGCTTCACCGAGTCAAATCCCACTTGATCTCATCTGGTCCAGCCGACCGGTACAATCAATTTGACCCAATCCAACTAGTTCAACCGACATCAATTACGCTTTTTTTTATATAATATAAACTTAGTATGATGTGGGACACTGCATTCTTGAATCGAAATAATATTTAGAACCAAATAGATCATTATGCTATTTTATGTAATTTTTTTAATAAAATGTATTAACTACTAAACTCGTTAACCTAACATATATAAATTGAAGATGATATAAGTTGTTAAGAAAATAATTTCATTACAAAAGTTACATGTTACGTCTCATAACTTACTACTATTTTTTTTTTTAACGAAACTTACAACTATTAAGTATTATGAAATAAAAGTCCACATATTCCTTTGTAATTATCTACTTGCTACTATTGTGTGATTTTAAAAAGTAAAACCAATACAAATAGAATGTAGATATAAATTGTGTTTTGAAAAGAAGAATATGAATAAATATTAACAAGTGTAGGTCAATAAAATAAACATAAGAGACAAGAAAACAGAAAACAATTGCAAATTAAAATTCAAAAGGAATAGGTAATATCCTCAATTTCTTCTAAAATATAACTTAAAGGGCTAAAGGCTGTTTTTATAATTTTGTGTTTTAATTATTTATTTAATTATTTATTTAATTATTTATTAGTATTTGATAACAAAAAGCTGCGGCAAGCATAGTCAGTCGTAGATACAAAGCCCAGAGAGAGCAAGAGGGAGAGATCGCTTGACGGCTCGGTCGTGCTCTACACGTGCCAGATCCGTCTTCTCTAACCCCAATTTTTGATGCAATCCTTCTAGAAACCCTAATTCCATTAATTAATTATTTGGTTTTCTTTCCTGTTAATTTCTCTTTCTACTCTCTACTGATCAATCTCCGTCTCTCCCTTCAATTTTTGTTTCGGTTTTGTTACTTCAATTTGCAAACCTAATGGCTGCTACTGCTGAGTCGTCCAATCACCATTCGCCACGTGGTACCGGGTTCGCCGGCGACGGCCCCAACAGCCCCCGCCACCTCCGCCGGAGCAATTTATCGTCTCCCTGGGCTCAAGTTGTCCGGGGCGAGCCAGAATCCACGACGGCGTCCGGTAGCCGCTCGCCTCCTTCGCCGGTGGCCTCTCCTTCAGCGGCGGAGCAAACTAATTTTAAAGATTGCTCCGCCGTGAAATCGGCGCCTTCCTCTCCGTCACGCTCGCCACCGCCGGATAATTCAGCAGTCGTCGAGTTATGTGACGGGAGAGAGAAGAGCAATGCAGCTCGGTCTAAGCCTGCCTGGAACAAGCCCTCTAATGGCGTCATCGAGGCAGGAGCTGTGATGGGGGCTGTGTCTTGGCCAGCTCTATCTGAATCCACCAAGGCTTCACCCAAATCATCAGCTGATTCTCCCAAAATTACTGATGGATCGGTATCCACTTCTCAGGTTGGTTTATTGAAATTTCACTTAGTTTTTGATTGGTTTCGGAATAATTTGTGAGAAAATAAAGGTAAGCAAGTATTTTTCTTAGGGTTTTTATTGGCATTCCATTAAGGAAAGCTTATCCAATTGCCTAATATATTTCTTTATTGTGAGATTCATACATTTTGATAGCAACCAAACAAAACATAATTTGTTCATATTCGAGGTCGATATGTGTTGTGTGGTATTGTGCTTATGGCAGGGGATTCTTATTCTCAGCAATTAACTAAAGATCTGTTATGTTATGTGGTATGTGTGAATTGTGATTTTGTGATTATTATAGGCGCCTGCAATTCCACCTGTAATTCCTCTTTCACCCAACAAGCCAGCGGCAAGTATAAACCCTAATTTAACACCAAATCATGCATTGCCTGTTCGACAAAGATCCATGAAACGTGGTGGTGGCGGTGGCAGCCACAGTGGGGGGGGGCACTCCCAGAGCAGCTTTACTCGCCCTCCCCCGCCCCCACCACCGCCACCATTTCCTGTTTTCCGAGTGCCTCCAAACAGTTATGGTACATTGATACCTCCAATGCCAGATTCATCTCCAAGAGGTAATACTTGGGAAATCAGACCATATGGAGGGTTTGTTCCTCAACCACATATGGGGAATGACCACCGGAGTAACTCTAGGAGAGGAAATTTTGGGCCACGTGGAGATGGTTCATACCATAATAATTTTAGGGGTCGGCGTGATCATGACCGTGGAAATTATGGTAATGCAAGAGATGTTCACATGCCGCTGCAGAGAGGTCCTCCAAGGGGCATTGTGAGACAACCTCCACCACCACCGCCCAATACTGCACCATTCATTGCCCCCCAGACTGTGAGACCCTTCTCAACTCCAATTGGTTTTGCTGGTAAGTCAGATAAGAAGTGAACTCATCCTTTTTTATTTTTAATATATATGCTGCAAATTTATTAAGGCGCCTTCTTTTTTTTTTAGATGTATCATCTCAGTTATGCTATTACCCCCCATTACCCATGGATTCCTTCAGGGGTATGCCGTTTATTGCTTCTGTACCTCCTTCGCCATTGTTTATACCTTTTCCAGAACCTCTCCATGTTCTGTTACGCAATCAAATAGAATATTATTTCAGGTAATTCAACATCGTTATGTCATTTTCAATTGACAATCTGTTTAATTTAGTATATTACTAATCCCTCTTCTTATACTGTTAATAATTATTTATTACTTTGTCGAAATAGATGATGTATTCAGGTATTATATTATTTGGTTTATTTCAGTGATGCAAATTTGATTAAAGATGAGTACTTGAAGTCAAATATGGACGACCAAGGATGGGTTTCTGTTACTTTGATAGCAGGTTTTCCTCGAGTAAGTTATTTATGGTTGATTAAAGCAATTATATTTTCTAGATTATTTTGAAATTTGAACTTTTGATACACATTTTTAGTATGGGCTGTTAATGGGTGATATCCTCAACCAATCTATTCTGTTCATCTGTTCACTTGAAGGTTGGTTATTGATTTGTGGTGCCTCGTTGACACTTATGTCTAGAAAGACCCTTGCAGTTGCAGTTAGAACTATAGCAGCTAATATGTTGAGTATAGACGTTTGATTGACGAGAATGTCAAGGAATGTTATACGTGCCATGTTTGTGCTTAACATTGTTCGTACCACTTTGGTGTATTATTACTCCTTCCATCAAAATGAGTGTCCTGTTTTTCTAAAAATATTGTTCCAAAAGGAGTGTCATTTTTCATTTTTAAGAAGTTAGTTACACATGAATTACCAACAACGTCCCAATAATAAGTTAGTTTGGACTCCTTGAGTTTGTTACTGCGAATGCACATCGGGTACTTGAGGAAATGCCCATCACTTCACTTAATTTTTTCCAAAAAAAAAAAATGTACAACTCACTCATTTGGAACGGAGGGAGTATTTTTTTTTAGTATCCCTAGTTCGCGTTAGGGAAATAATCTCTTGAACATTAAGCTCAAGTAAAGGAAAAGGGGTCTGAATATATTGACAGCAACATTTTGAAGTTTCTTTTAATGTAGATTACAGGAGAAATAAGTTTCAGTTAGTTTTTTTTTTTTTTTTATAGGCCAGGTAAAAGTTCCAGTGAGTTGTTTAATCAATTATAGAATGATTAGGGTTTTAAGGAAGGGCTGAGTTCCATAAATAACAAAAGTAAATGGGTCTTCCTCAGTCTAAGAGCATGGAGGTATTGGGGAAATTAAGATCGTAATCATGTAAGCACCACCACAACAGTAGTGACTACAAAATTCCAGAGTTCAGAAAAAACTCAAAACATTAACTTAACTATGCAATTCAAGTAAGAAACCGTAACTGATAACTTTCAGTCTCAAGTTCACTAAAAAGAACAATTAGTTAAAGGACAGTAATAGAGCCATCTTTGTGTTACTATCTCAAATATTATTTCACTTACATTTGAAAAAGAAAAGGAAGAAAGAAATGGAGTGGGATGGGAAACTGATGCTCTAAGGACTTATAGGTGAGGCTTGCAAGACATATGCTTAATGTAGCAAACATTTAAGCTATTGTAATGAAGACAAGATAATTAAGCAACCATCTAATATGTGGTTCCCATATGTAAATATGGTATTTTTGAGGCAGTATTTTACTACAAATGGAGATCAGAAAGAAATTAAGTTTCGTTGCATGTTGTGTCCTATCTGATGTTTGATTTCATTTGCAAAGTAAGATGGAGAAGTGACAATTTTATTATAATTCCTAATATTACCAAAAAATGGAATGTAAATATTCTAGTTTGTGATGTTTAAAGATGGTTGTGATGGAGAAGATCCAAAGAATTTACCTTTTGGTTTGGCCTCCGTTCAAGAATTCTTTCAACGTCCCCTACCATGCTGTGACGAAACATGTGAACGGAATTTTAACCTATCCAATTTCTAATTTCATACACCTGTACCTAGTGCTTACACATTTTAAAAGAGAATTGATGTCATGTGATGAATTTTCTGTAAATATAAGATTGGTATTTTAATCACAATTTTTCCTTTGATTGCTTTGTGAAATAGGTAATGGCTGCTTTGATGCTTTAAGCCTTTGACTCTAGTCACTTCTCTTACTATGAACTTATCTCGGCCTGTCCGCCTGATAATCTGGTTTACTATTATAAGTTTTGTCATATTCTAAAAATTAAAATAAAATTCCCGTAATAGTAAAGCAAAACCTGTGCCTCAGGTTAGATCCTTATGTACTGAGCATGAACTTCTTGCAGTCATATACAGAGTTTTATGTAACTAATTTGATAGACTCATGATGTCTCTTGGTAATGTGCTAAGAGAACTTTTGGGGTCAATCCTACACATACAACCAGGTTGCTTGTTTAGGAATTAGTCCACAGTGAATGTAGAGGTCTCTATGAAGCCATTTATTGCTGACATAAGACATCAAAGGAACATATTATCGGATCTCCTGGTCTATGTTCCATTGATGCTAGATGGGTCCCATAAGGTAAAAAGGTTATTGTGTTAATAATGCGTTGTTTTTTTATATATGTTCTCCTCAAGTACGTTTATGGAACAAGTTTAATGCAGTAAAAATTGGATTTTTCGTTGCTTTATGTGATCAATTTTTTCATATATGTTCTTCTGGACAATGAAACCGGTAGTCACACTGCACAAGTATTATTGCAAACAACTGTTTCTATACTAATTAATATATTTTTACTATCTGATGCATCATCTCTTTATTTCATTATCAAAGATGTTCTTGAACATATCAAGTTTGCTTTCAGGTTAGGAGCTTAACAAATAATTTTCAGCTAATATTGGACTCGATAAGAACTTCAACTGTTGTCGAAGTACAGGTAACTTCTAGTACCAAGAAATATATATCAGTAGCAGCAATGCTGACTGTTAGTACTGTTGATTGCAGTCAAATAAGGTGTGCTTTCAATATATGAGTTGGGTTAGTGAATATTTGGTAAGGAGTGGTATAATATTATGATAATATGACTTGCTGGGTTATTGACTCAATCTTGTACCAGGAAGGAGTATTTTTCAGCGAGTTAATGTTATTTATTGCATAGATGAAAAACGATATTTGACCCTTTTATGCGTAATTGAAGTTTTTAATGGATAGGTGATAAATGATCTCTAACTCTTATTTTAAATGGCGACAGGATGACAAATTGAGGAGGCGTAATGAGTGGATGAAATGGATACCTAATTCAGGTCATCTTGTCAGCGAATCAGGTTCACCATCCTCTGCCTCTGGAGCAGCGAATTACAGTACGCTGGAAACATCTTTTCAAAAGGTCACAGTGGATGAAGAGAAATCTGAACAAAGTCCAGCTTGGTCTGCTAGCCAGGCACAACTCCCTAATGGTGGAGACCAGTGTTAACCACATAATTCAAGCAGCATCCTGTCATGGATTGTGCTTTCTTTACAGTGACTAAGTAGAGAGGCCGGTCTAGAAGGTTCTAGACCATTGATTTTATGTTCTGAGAGTCCGGTTTTGGAAGCATTTCAACCTTTTGAGGCAAGTAGTTTAAAACAAAAGAATAAATATATAAATTACTCGAGGTGAAAGAAAGTGAAGAGAGGGAGGGCTAAGATTATTGGTTGTGACAGAGCTATGAGTGGTTGTATAGTTTAGTTTTTGGTGTGGATGATTGTTTATTCCGGTGCCGTTGTTGTAGAGCATTCGGCAGATGGAAACATTTGATGTGAATTTTCTGCTGGTTAAGCATGTTCTATCAGCTTCTGGTACCGGACAACTCGACTTTTAGGTTAAGGATTTTGAATTGTAGTAAATTTTACTTTAGTAGTTGGATTTCATTTCTATTGCTACTTAATTTAAAATTCCTTTTTCAAAGTAGTGTTATTTCAGTAGTGTATAGTCATGTTTTGTGTTTTATTTTATTTATTTGTTCACTCTCCAAGGTCCAGGAATTTTAATTGCCGAGAGAATATAGATGGGCTTATATATTGAGTCTATACAATCACAGTTTGTTAAGACAACTTTATATTATAGTTGATCCCAGTTCTACACTCTTGTAAATTCCTCATAGTTGTTTCTACAGGGCAATTCATGTGTAACAAATAGGCTTTGTGTTCAACACATTTATTTTAATGATCCTGTGAAATTCGTGTGAAGTATGGCTTCGTAAGAAATAAGCTAAACAATAAACTCATTTATTTTATACTAACATAACCCATTACACTTGTAATCAACACTAGTACAAATTCGTGTGCAGTATACGACATAAATATAAATGATCATGTCAACGTTACCTTAATTAACAACATAAATGATCACGAAATTGGAAGAGATTTTGTCGGCAGTCAATTAATAACGAATATACTACCTCATACATGAATTTCGTTCAAGCATACTACCCTTTTCACACGCACAAGAATCCAATAAGGAAAACAAAAGTGAGGTTAATTACCCATTTAAACTGACAAAAAAAAAACAAAAACTAAATATCAGCAAAGGTAAGAGGATGACGATCATACAATGATAGTTATAAGGTTTGATGCAGATACTGATCAGCATCCATTGTCGTCCAGCGGTTAGGATACTTGGCTTTCACCCAAGAGACCCGGGTTCGATTCCCGGCAATGGAACTTTTTTTGTTTTTTTTGTTCAATACTCAATTTTGAGTTGACATCAATCCTTTCATTTATCAAGTGTTGGTACATGGATCTCACCACTCTGAACAACAAATTGTGATTCAGTATGGGGTCTAAAGCAAAGCTGCTGTAGTTTGTGCACATTGTTTTCTTATTTGGCACTTGAGCTTCTCTCCATCACCACCACCACTACCCTCACTTTGCTACAACATCATCATGAAGCCCCCATCATCCCATATCATTTCCAGTTCCACTAATGAATATGGTTTCTTTATTTGATCAAACAACAGATCAAATGGCCATTCCATTACACCACTGTCTCCATATTTACATGTATTATTAGGGGATTGTGCTTCAGATCATCTTCAAATCCAACATCATTACTATTATTAGGCCTTGAAAATAAGCAAAAGTGTCCAACCAATTAAAATTCAACACCAGTTACACTATCACTAGTGGTCACACAAGCACTTGTGTTTGATCCTTCCAGTCCCTTGAACCCAATCCTCTTGCTATTACTATATAAGGAACTGCTGGCTGGACACTGAAACACACATCAGTCATGACAATAAGGTGTATTATCTCATCACTCTCATTCTCAATTCTCTGTCTTCTCTCATTTCTTGGAGAAAAAGCTCGAGCAGGTGATGATCACAATGGCGTTTACATCGTTTACATGGGCGCCGCGTCTTCAACAGATGGCTCTCTAAGGACTGACCATGCCCAGCTTCTCAGCTCTGTGCTAAAACGGTAACTAAGATCTTGGAAGTTAATGTTACTAGTTTCTTGTCTTGTGCATTTGTCTACTTATGTCAGATACGTATCCTAGGATGTTGGATATTTTGTTCCTGACTATTGTGTCATTTTCTTGATCTTGTGAATGTGACAGGGACAAGAAAGCTGTGGTACACAGATATAGGCATGGTTTATCAGGATTTGCAGCTCGTTTAACAGAAGCAGAAGCTCGTTCCTTTGCTCAAGAACCCGGGGTTGTTTCTGTGTTTCCTGATCCTCTGCTGCAACTCCACACAACCCGTTCATGGGACTTCCTCAAGTACCAAACTTCCATAGAGATTGACCACTCAGCTCCTCCTTCGAACCCGGACTCAACCATCCAAGGATCAGATTCAGACACCATAATTGGCATCTTGGATACAGGTGAGCTGAGTCATTTTCATCTGATAATTGCTTACATAGTTGCATACATTTAAATTTTCAATCTAACATATGAGTAAGAACATGATCACAAAAGGTATTTGGCCGGAGTCGGGGAGCTTCAACGACAAGGGTTTGGGTCCGATCCCTCCAAAGTGGAAAGGAACTTGCATGACCGGACAAGACTTTACTTTATCCAACTGTAATAGGTACTCAGATTAACCTCTGTTCTTGATCAAATAGGAATTGTCTTTCCATAACTTCCAGTGCGATTCTAAAATAAGGAGATTGGGAGGAATCCACCGAACTCTTTTAATTTCATTAATTAATGGAGTTCTCTGGAGGATGAACTCCGGGATGGTAGAGTAGAAATCAATTTGGATAAGAAAATAGGAGAATATGATATATTCGTCAAAGTCATGTTCGAGCCTCAGCTGTTACGCTTGCGGATAAAAAAAAGATCAACCTCTGTTTCAAGAAACTAGTTTGATCATTTCTTGAAAATTTCTAATTTCTGTATCAGAAAGCTGATCGGAGCAAGATACTACAATGACCCACAGAACCAAACAACACAGTACTTGTCACCACGAGACACCATTGGTCATGGAACTCATGTGGCATCAACCGCAGCAGGTATGGGCGTAGCAAACGCCTCCTACAATGGCCTAGCCTCCGGGACGGCCAAGGGCGGCTCTCCGGCGTCCCGGATCGCCATGTACACCGTCTGCAGCTCTCAGGGCTGCCGCGGGTCGGCCATCCTCGCCGCATTCGACGACGCAATGGCAGACGGAGTCGATGTCCTGTCCCCCTCCCTCGGTGCACCGTCCATATTCGAGCCTGACTTCTCCGTAGACCCAATTGCCATCGGAGCATTCCACGCCGTCGAGAAGGGGATCACGGTGGTCTGCTCCGGCGGCAACGACGGCCCAGAGGCTAAAACAGTGGTCAATGTAGCTCCATGGCTTTTGACCGTTGGTGCCACCACAATTGACAGGGACTTTGAGTCAGATATTGTGCTAGGTGGAAACAAAGTGATTAAGGTAATTAAATGATTGATCATTCATTTTCTTTAGCTTTCATGTTCCTAAAAAAAATACAATCTTGATGTGAATTACAGGGAGAGAGCATAAATTTTTCTAACCTCAAGAAGTCTCCTGTGTACCCTCTGATATATGCCAAATCTGCAAAGCTAGGCGATGCTGATGAAGTGAACGCCGCGTAAGTACTGATATTGCTTTTCTTGAGGCCTTGAGTTCGAGACTCGATTGTTACGCTTGCTTATAAAAAAAAGTACTGAAATTGCTGAATGATTGTATCGAATCATTCATCGCAACCATCACCTAATTGTACCTTTTTTGTTGTTTCAGAGATTGCACAGAAGGTTATGTAGATGGGAGCAAGTTGAAAGGGAAGATTGTTCTATGCGAGAACAGCAACAACGATTCTGACAAAAGAAAAGTGGAACTGGTGAGGAAATATGGAGCAATTGGTGTGATCATTGTGCATGATCAGAGACGAGCTGTTGCTTCTAATTATGCAACATTTCCAACAACAATTATCAGTTCAAAGGAAGCTCTTCAGATACTGGACTACATTAACACGACAAGGTAACAACTTTAAACCAGACAACCTCTCGTTTTCTCGGGGAAAAGCAGACACCAGTACTAATAGCTCGTAAACATGTGAAGCAATCCGGTGGCAACGATATTACCAACCGTTGTAGTGGAGAACTATAAGCCAGCACCTGCAGTGGCATACTTTTCTGCAAGAGGCCCTACGTATAGAACAAGGAACCTTCTCAAGGCAAGCTAAATTCGATTTTGTTTCGTACCTGATTGTGTTTCGGTTTCCTGATTTGGTTGCCTTGCAGCCTGATATTGCAGCGCCGGGTGTTAATATTCTTGCAGCGTGGACGGGCAACGACACTCAGCAGACTCTGTTCTATTTGGCATCCGGAACTTCCATGGCATGCCCGCACATTTCTGCAATTGTTGCTACAGTCAAGTCTCGAAACCCGACATGGAGTCCCTCTGCAATCAGATCAGCCATTATGACAACAGGTTAGGAAAATGGATATGTGCATATTTAAGTTCATGATAAGAATCTTACTGATACAAGCTCTTTTCCGGTGATGAACAGCAACGCAAGTGAACAACTTGAAGTCTCCGATAACAACAGATTCGGGTTCAGTAGCTACACCTTATGATTTTGGTGCAGGGTTCGTAAGCACAACTGGACCTTTCCAGCCCGGGCTGGTTTATGAGACCACCACCATTGACTACCTGAACTTTCTCTGCAACTATGGCTACAACATATCAACAATAAAAATCATCTCAAAGTCTGTACCTGATGGCTTTGCCTGCTCCAAGGCGAAACCTGATCTGTTATCGAATCTCAACTACCCATCCGTAGCAATTTCCAAGTTCTTTGGAAATAAGAGCAGAAAAATAGAAAGAGCTGTAACAAATGTTGCAGGAGACGAGCAGGCTGTGTACACAGTGACCGTAGAACAACCCAGCGGCTTAAATGTTACTGTGATGCCTACAAAACTTCAGTTTACGAAAAATAACGAGCAGCTAAGCTATGAAGTAATCTTCTCAACCAACATGGAATTGTTACCAGAAGATGTCTTTGGATCAATCACTTGGGCCAACGGAAAATACAAAGTTCGAATTCCATTCGCAGTAAGCAGCAAAAGCAATTACGACTAGTCGTGAAATACTTCTGTTTCAGTTTCATACCATAACAACTATTTCAATGAAGGCCAAGATATTGTGTTTCAACATATATCAGTGACCATTCATTCATCATCACATCCAAAAACACAGACCCAGCCACAACACTATAACACAAGATTGAGCAAAATATAATATATATTAACATAAGATCCAAGAAGACATTAGAGTAAATGAGGTCTAGAAGGGGATGGGGAGAACAAGTTTGGAGGAAGGAAGTTTGTTTGCAGATAAGTAAACTAGATAGAACATTACTCGACTACTATAATGTTTTGGATAGCGGATTAAACATAAAACAACCATTCCATGTGCGCAGCACAAAAAGCAAATTAACCAGACAGAATTTTCACTCGAAAGCCCACTGGTTTTCCCTGCGAACCTCCTCTTCCTCTTCTGGTGTGAAGTCATTCTTGATGTTAAATGTCTTGCGGATCTCCTCTGGAGTTTTGCCCTTGATCATGTCAGCCACCGTCTGGCAGGTCAGATCAAGCAAGCTCTTGATGTTCAGATAGTTTGCAGCCTACAAAACAAAAGCATAAAAATCAATGAGTTTGTTTCTCAACAAATTTTTTTATGTATGAGCACAAAAATAACAGAAAGTAAATCAGCCAAAGCAGAAACAACAATCAGACAAGTAAAGGACGCATTCCACAAAGTAAATTAACAAAGATGCTAATGCAACAATTATACAAGCCTTTTGGTTTAGGTATCTGACAATTTAACCCATGAGATCCTCTCTGGTTCGGTGACAATTGTATGCTAAGATAATGTTCCATTTTACAGTGCTAACACAAGCATATTTACAAGCAAAACAAGACAATCCAATCTAAGGCTAGAACCAAAATATCTTCCAAGACAATCTAATCAGGGAGAAAGCGCCTCCATTAGCACCAACTTACAAAGCTAAAAACGCCTCCATCATTGACAATTGAGAACGCAACTACAAATTCACTAAGTGGGAATCCATTATCTTTGTAAGAAGAGGAACAAATACCACCATTACTAGGTCTATATATGATGCTTTCGTCTTAAATGTAAATCTTCTCATAATGATTCTATCCTACCTTGCCTATTGGGCCACAAAGAAAAAGTAACCAGCAATAATTTACACTACAAAAAGAGAACCCAACAACAAATTCAACTATTTCAATAACCTACTATTCAAATAATTTCATATAAACAATAATCTTCTCTAAAAGGATTCCACATGCCATAGCTAAAAAATTTGAGCTGCTCCAGCACCCAAACAGTTCATATCCAACCATAAACAAGCCATCATCAAAAACACACATATAACCCTAATATCACAAGGAAATATACAACAAAGAAATCACGATAACTCCATCAATCGCTTATGTAGCAACAACAAACAGATTAACAAATACAAAACACACCATAATCAAAACAAATAAACGAGATCTAAATACCCAAAACCCCAACAACACAAGCAGTGAACAAAATCAAAACAGATTAATCGCGAGAGAGACTCACCAGAATCAGATCAAAGAGGGTGGCCTGATCGACCTTGACGAAGTCCTTGTCCCAGGTAGCGAGGTCGTCATCGGTGGAGGTGGTGCGGTCGTCGGACTTGGGAGCCTCGACGTGCTTCTTGCAGTACTCAATAACCTTGGAGAGGATCTTGCTGGTGACGTTGGGGAGGGGGATGCCATTGTCGGCACAATCGTCCTCGATCATGTGCTTGATCGTCTGCGACTCCAGAGCCACGGCCTCGTCCACATCGAAGGTCTCTCCATCAGAACTCTTGAGCGTGATTTTCCTTCCAGACGACATCGTTTCCGATCCTTCCTTCTTCTTCTTCTTCCGACGATCGATTCGATTCGGCAGGCTTGGAATCCTCCGCTCTGATCTGATGAGAGAGATGCTGGATTTGGATCGGATTGGATAATTGTTGTGACCAAAAAGCCCTAGAGACGGTCACCTCTTTTATACTGCTACACAAGTTAATAAAATCTAATTTTATTCTGATAACGAAAACGCTTCACTTTCCTATTTTCGAAACACGCTGAAAAATAATAAATAAACTGCAATTATGTTTGATAAAGTATTGAAATTAATGCAAGTGTGCATTTTTTTAGAAGGAAATTTGTTAGGAATAGTAAGTCGTATTGAGAGT
Organism: Pelargonium nanum; assembly: GCA_036897485.1. Lineage (NCBI taxonomy): Eukaryota > Viridiplantae > Streptophyta > Magnoliopsida > Geraniales > Geraniaceae > Pelargonium > Pelargonium nanum. The sequence continues at coordinate 620 of JAYMTF010001580.1, read as the reverse complement.
CGGCTTAGGATTTTGTATGTTTATAGTTGCTTTTGATTTTTTAGAACAGTAAAGATTTATTGAGTTGCGGAAAATAAATTTGTGATATCTTGTTAAGACAACGAGTTTTTGCTTTAATAACAAATTAATATGTTTTTAGAGTTTTCTAAGCGATGACCACAAGTCTGTGGAAGTAATGACGGTTAAAGGGGAAGGAGAATGTGGCTTAGAAGGCGGTGGTTCAATCGGAGCTCTCGGGATAGCCTTCAAGTTTGCTACCGAATCAGATGGCATACCCGGTGGTGGCGAGAGGTGGTTGACAGAGTCCTCCACGTGGTCGTCTTAAGCTCCAAGTGCAATCGTTGTCAGTTGTTTGTGTTCTTCATGCTAGAAAATGACTCAAGTGCCTTCAAGTTCAACTTATTCAGCCTCATGATGAGGATTTTAATGTCTTCGGTTTGATTATTTAAGTTGTTTTAGTCACTGTGACCCAATTTGATAATGTTTTTTTTTATATTTGCGGGTTGGTTTGCAAACCGAGTAGCCCACGAGTTAAGTAGATTCTCGATCTCTTTATTACACTTGTCTACTCCCTCCGTCCCAAAATGAGTGTCCTGTTTTCATTTTTTGCAAAAATTAAG
>JAYMTF010001579.1:0-22446 GCA_036897485.1 Pelargonium nanum | reverse complement strand
ATACAGAAAAACATGAAAAAAATGCATCTACCCGTAGTAATCATAATTCACAACTAGCTTATAATGAAGATGAAGATGATAACATGGCGTCTGTGAGCGGATCGAATACGAGAAACCAATAGTGATGATGAATCAAACGGAAGAGCAAACTAATCAAGTTGGATATGTTGAATCTGTGTTTATTCGATATATGATGCAAGTAAAAAACGATTGAACCACCGCAGATCAAAAAAGACCGACGGTGGTTCAAGAAAAAATCTTGAACGAAGAACTAGAGGCAGCAGCTAGGATTTCCAGAGAGGAGAGAAAAGAGAGGAGGAGTTTTAACAAATAACTTGTTCTTTTGTTAACTAATTATACATATATGTATCCTATAATCATCAACTATAAATATTAGAAAACAAAAATCTCAAACATGCTACAAAAGATTTGAAATATAATGTTGTATAATATTTATTTTTTTATTTTTTTATTTTTTTGGTGAACAAAATTTTATTTTATTTTTTTCATTACGCCTAACACAAATCATTGAATAGTGTAGTAAATAATTAAAAATTAATTATGATCATCAATAATTAAAAGATGCTGCAAAAAGTTGAGCATAGGGTAAAGATTGAAGAAAATTAATAGTTGGAGATTGAAAATTATTGTTACTTTCTAGTTTCTAGTCATGCTCAAGTTATTTTCTTGTCGTGGACACCGAGTAATTGACGCTGTGGAAATGACTATACTACCCATGTTTGAAAATGTCAAAGTACGTCTTAGAGTAGGGGTTTATTTGTCTTTCTCTATTTTAGTGAGGTGGGCTAGATTGACTCAATGATGTGATGGGCCACATCATATAGGCCTTTTATTTTCATATGTTACCATTTGGCCCTTTTCAATTAGTTGCTTATCATAATCAATAACAAAAAATAGAGACGAGTCAATTTTTTTATGAAAAAAATATGTAAATCAGAAAGTTAAAAATAGTATAATTTTGATCGAGAACATTGTAAAATCTACTTAATTTTAAATTTTTTATTAGAGTGATGTACAATCCTTTTAAACTTCTATTGAATTTTCATATATATAGAATGGATGAATGGAGTATTACTTGATTTAATTTTTTTTCCATCAATGTTACGTAGTTTTGATAATTTCTCAATCACTTATCAAAATGTTTTCCTTTTTTTCTTTTTTATGTCTAACATATCTAAATTCATGTAAGTTGGTTCATCTCCACTTTACTTAGTAAAAAATAATACCATAATATATACTTTTAAGTTGTGAACAATAAATCATTAGAATACACACAAGCACATATAGAGAATAAAGAATATGATTCACTTTTATTTTTTGTTAAATGAAGTTTTTTTTTTTGAACTCTTGTTAAATGAAGTTAAATCAATGAAATCATGGCACCACATTAAAATTTCACTCACACGTGTTTCATTGAATTTGTAAAGGCGGAGCAACCCATCCATAATTTGAATGATCATCATCTTCTTCTCTCTATATATATTTATAATATTGATATGACACAATTCCATTAATTCATTATTTTGAATTTAAACTTATTAACTGTCATCTTAACAAATTCAAAACTAAAACTACGAAAGCAATGGTTTCCTACATGTAATGTTGTGTGGAATTTTTTCACAAATATTTGACTCATTCTCCATATTTCTTTCCCAATCCTCACTCAAAGAGAAAAATCCAAAAATAGTTTAAAAAATAAAATATATTAAGCTCACATAAATGACTATAGAATTGGGTATTGAAAATGATGCTCCGACCGAGTCTTTAGAACGACAAGTCCTGACCTTTAAATCAAGTTGAAACTCAGTTAAATTAATAAGAGAATGACATATTATTATATTTTATATTTATTTCAATAAATGAGTCCGCTTAAATTCAGTCTGTTTGTGTTTTGATTGAAACTTCCTATCTTGAAAAAAAAATCAAACTAGTAGAAAAGTCCTAAGGGTAAATAGTTTTTCCTCCCCTGAACCGACATTTGTTTTTGTTTTAGCCTCTAATTAGGGTTTAACGCGCATGATTTGAGTCATTGAACTCCTCTATTTTTTTTAATTTTGATGTGCCACGTCATCATCATGATACCTAAGATTTTAGTCCATGCCAGCTTCCAGTTCCAATAGATGAAACGAAAACGTTTCATTTTTTGAGATAACCACATCCGAAACGACGTCGTTGTGACATTCTTACCTTTTAAAAAATGAAATAAAACGCTATCGTTCTATCTATCACAGTTGGAGTCTGACATGTGCTGTTGATGTGGTCTAAAATCTTATGTGGCATGTGACGTGTCCCTTTAAAACCGATTATAACCAGTAACATAGGTTCAATTAAATAATTTGGAATTCATGGGCTCAAAACAAGCTAAATCTTAATTAGAGGCTAAAAGTATAAAAAAAATGTCAATTAGAGGAGACAAAATCAATTAACCCAAGTTCTAATAAGATAGTAGAGTAATAGAAGCTTCCTATAGAAGTAATATAGCTCTCTTTAATTTAATATGTTTAATTATTTGGAAGCATCATTAGATTTACACTCCTAATCCCCTGGCTGCGCCACTAATTTACCGTAAACAAAGGACCTAAGTTCAATGATTCCAACACAAAAAAACATCCACACAACAACTTTACATGTATTAGTGGTTTGGTTTTTAACCCCCAAATTTTCTCTAAACACGGCATGGACATCGATAAGCTTAATTCACCGTTTAAAATATTGATATTTCTTCAACGATGTCGTCATTTTCCTTGAAACTTAAAAACATACGGGCACAATAATAGTTTAGGTTTTGGATAAAGGATGCACTTAAGAGAGACGGTAATATGGTTCGGAACTCACGGTCATTCATAGTACAAATGATTCTATAGATTCACATATTTTAAAAAGTTCAAAATTCGATACGAACTCATTTTAAAACTTTTTCAAATTACTCTTTATTAATTCGAATATGAATTGTCACATTTACACTTAAGTGCACAAACGCTTGTTGAGATTTGGAGTATGATTAGAGTTTATCAATCTCAATTTATTTAGGGATCGGAATTGAAATTTTCGTATGCCTTTCAAGCGCTATATGGTGAAATGGATGCTCGTCCTAGTGTCACAGTAAGACAGAATGCCTTGGAGGTGCCTTTGCCTTGGACGCCACCTGTCGCTTTGTAATTCGTTGTCTCAACTTCTAATTTTTTTTCCGATAACACCAATAACAAATTAAAACTTAATATTTATAAAATTAAGACAATTCATGACTTGCAACTAACTTATATTTTGAACAAATTTTTATGAATACTAATTAAATTTTTATAATTTACTATCCATAACTCATGCATAACAAAATTTTGAAAAAGAAAACATGATAACTTTTAATTACAAAAATGTAAGTGAAACACAACACTTGATACAGTAAATAAATAATATTTATCTTTAAACAAAGCACGGCGTGATTGTTTACATGAAATTATGAAAACCCAGCTCTTCCTTATTACATCTGCTGCTTGCTACCTTGCTAGTTGCTACTAATTACATACGTACTCAACATTAACACGATTAACTGGTATTTGCATTAGCTCGTCTGCGACGTCGTTTAACTCAAGAACACCATGCTCACACTTGGACAGTAATCGACGTCGTTTAACTCAACATATTTACTTATAGTATATATACTTTTGTTTGAAGATGTTTCTGAATTTGAATTTATTGATGAATAATTATGAAACGGAGAGTGAATTTATAGGACGAGAAATGGAGAGGAGACTGTGAACAGTGAAGGTTGTTAGCTTTTTAGGGGGCAGGTACAACTTTAAACACACCACATGGAAAATTAAAACAATTTCTTCTGTTATATACTGTTGTAGTTTACTCAAACTCGTTAACACTCGAAGTTTGACGAATATTTATGAATTAATGTCGCATAATGATAGATTTATTTTTAATTATAAAAATCTTGTAACTAAATAGATTGAACTCAAAAACTCTTAAGTTTTTTTTAGTATGAACAAATCAAGATTTGTTCGATATTTTTTTCACCTTGCACTAGTGCTCTTTTACTTATGAAGTTTGGTCTAATCTCACCTTTTTTGTTATTTTGGGTTTATTTCCACAACACGTTTTGGCCAAAATTAAACTAAGTAAAAATACAAGTAATGTTATTTGATTATTACTCATAAAATGAAAATGAGTATATATCCGCATTTCTCAAAATTTAATTGGATTATAGTTTTATGCCATGAAAATGATTATTTTTCTTCAAAAATTAGTTTTTATTGTCATGTGTGAGTGTGTGACTAATATATTTTATTTTAAAATTGAGAACATTAATATTACCTAGATTTATTTTCACAAAAGGTATGTATTATAGTGAACATTGTGACAAAAATAAATAAATTTGGAGTGTAAAAAACCATAGCTTAACTGTATAGTTTTTGGATTTTATAGAACACCAAATTTTACTTATACATGTGAATCAAATTATGTACTTCTTCCATATTCAATTCAAAACACGTTAAACCATGGAACATTCACTCGTGACTTTGACAATTTAATTCGATAGCAATCATATTCATGTCAAATTCTTCTGAGGAGCCAGAAAGTGAATTTTAACCATTTGATGAATTCAATTAATACTGTAGCAACTAGGAAATAATTATATTTACTGCAATATATTACAAATACATAAAAATTCAAATCACATAAGAAATTGCCGATATGGAACATTCTCTTGTGACTTTGACGATACAAATTCGTACAAGTTCGTCAATAAACCGTACAATGTCAGGGAAGAATAAAAATTAGAGTTCACATACCAATACATTCTATGATGGAATATCATGATATATTATATGACACACGATGCGAAATTAATTAATGTGTTTGTCTTTACACATTTGTAATTGTGTCGTGTTTGTGTTGTCTTCAGAATATACACGGACGATTAATTAGTTGGGTAGTGACTCACATGACACAACGTGCATTATATAGTGTGTTATCATGTCATGTCAAACTAAAATGTGTGTCGTGTACTCGTGTGTTGGGTTGTATTATATATCAACATGTTGGTTCTATCGTGTAAAATATGTTGAGTCATGTTTGTGTTAATCGTGATTTTCAACACAACCAATTTAGTTATTGTGTTATACATGTCGTGTTCGTGTTTTGTATTCATAGATGTGTCATGTTTGTGTTGGAATGTGCATTTCATGTTCCATCTCCAGCATGACACAGATACAAAACACATGAATTACCAGCTCTACCTCTACCTATGAGTGAAATGTATTGAATTTTCAATATGAACACTACGAATCTAAAACTCGAAGACACTTAGCTCATGTTATATCCGTATGCGTTGGGATACATGTCATGTTTAAATTGTCAACTTTATACACAACACGACATTCTAGTAAGCTTCAATTATTCTCTCTACATGACTTGTCTTTTGGTGGGCTCATAATCAACAATTTGGATTTCGAATAGGATTGAAAATACTATAAACTCAAATCTAAACCATAATCGTCTTCTGGGGCTGTTTGAATAGCTCGTAACAATTTGGTTTTCAACGACACTTTTTCGGTGCTGTTTGAAACTCTTAATCGTGTCAAATTGATGAGCTTCTCCTTGATCCAGCTTTTGCTTAACTCCCCAGCATATGGTTCCAGCTTGTCTTTGGGTCTTTGGTGCCATAATCCTATTTTGGCTCTAGATGCTTTATGTAGTTAGCTTTGCTTTCATTTCCAATTTTGCTTGATACTTTTATTTTCACCTCATCGGGATTTTCATAAATAAAAATTACTGCTTGCTTATAAAAAAATAAAAAAAACATAAAGACGACAAGTTCATATAAGTTTGTCCAACCCGACCCACTTTTCATGTTCACAATATTTCCATTCAGATCCAAAGTTGCTCGAGTCCATTTTATGAGACCCGAACCTATATTTTTTTGGGAGCCCGCGACTTGGATCCAAATTGTCATATAGTAGTATTATTTATTTTATCAAAACTGGCCAAAATTAAAGCCCAATAACATTGGGCCATTCAAGCCCAACTAAGATCTACATATCTAGTAAACGACCGGTCTCTCCGTAACCCGTATATCTCCAAATCGACAGGTCGACTAGACTCCCAATCGAGACCTACCGTGATGAAACTGTAGACTAATCGTACGGTGCACATTACGAGTACAATACTTGCACAGCGTACACCGAGAAACACCCTAGCCTCTCTTCCGAAACTGAGATCTTCGAAGGCACTAGAAGCCATCGTCGTCGTCAACTTCACGAAAATTCTCTGTTTTTGTTCGTTTCAGAAACATCGGCGGCGACGGAGATGACCGGAGCTGGAGCTCAGGCGATGAAGAGAATACCTCGCATCAAATTTCCTCAGAGACACCCCAAACCTTCTGGTCTGTGTCATTCCAGAAACATTGTTGATCTCTTTCGATTCTGTGATTGATTGCTATTCGTGATTTCGTTTTCTGTATTTTTTTGTCGTTTGATTCTTTGAAATCTCAATTCATTTGTTCTCATAATAAGATTTTTGGAGATTTGCCAAATTTTGATTGATCTTAGGCTTAGCCATAATGATTTGACGAAGAAAAGTAAGAAATAACTGTTGTGACTTATGAAGGCTGAATTTGATTTGAGATGTGGTGGTTTGCTAAAACACTCCCAATTGATGCCCCAAGAATGAAACATTATGCATACTGGTATGGTTGAATTGGAAATTTTGGTATTTAGGATTGTAAAAGGAATGGATTGGGGAGCACATTGTGTATTCTAGCTATTGAATCCCCTATTTATGAAGTGGTAATGTGGTGTTTGATGTTCAGTTTCTCGCTGGATCATTTTTTTGGGTGGATATTGGCTAAATAGATTGCTTAATTGAAACTTATTGAGATATAGCTTGTTTGGATAATAATATTGATAGTAATTTCTGGTGTTGCGGTTGAGTTTGGGTATGGATAAGTTCATAGCTTTAGAGTATTTGTTATTTAAAAAAAATATATAGTTGATAATTTTATGCACTTGTAGTGCAACACCAAAAAGTTTGATGGTTTGAGACTTCACGTGGCGTATTGTGTAGAACTTATTCACATATTTCGAACCTAGCTTTCCAGGATATCTTTGGATGCATCTTCAGTGGTTTTAGATTTGGTTTCGTTCTTTACCTCATTTGGTATGATGAGCCTTGGGACTAAGCATTTTAGTTCAATTTTTTGAAGCCTTCAACATGTATGCGGATCTTAGACTAGACTCTTAGATCTTACGAAGGAGCAGCGCAACTTATTTCATTGGAATGTAGCCAATCAGTGAGCTGCATGTTTCCATTGAAATTACACTTCTTCTTTTCTTGCAGTTCCAGCACTATTTGGTTGAATGTATGTTGTGCATCATTTGGATGAATCTTCTTTTTATACCCTTTTATTTTGACACTATGTAAATTGGTCTATGCATGGCATTTTTTGTGATTTCTGATTAATATTCTACATCTGTGCATGAAGTTTATTGTTCGATTGTTGATACTTTATGGACTTCATTTTTATGCTTACCAGCTTGTCAGTTGTCACTATGTATTTTCTGTTTACGAGTTTTCTAACATGTTTTTCTTGATGCTGCCAAGTACTGAGGAATTGTTTTTGTTTTTTAATTTATTTTGCAGGGTCTGCCCAGACAGAAGCATCATCTACATCTGGAGATTCTGATATGGCTTTCTTCTCAAGATCAAATGCTTCGAAAACTTTGGGAGGACAAGCTTCTCTGCAGCCCAAACGAACTCCATTGTCAAATGAGGAGATGGAGGCTATTTTGGTATGTAAAAGCTTCTTTGCTCCAGTCTGTGTTTGCTGCCTCCCTTTGTTCAAGTCACTATACTAATATGTTGTTTCAGTTTAAGTATTGATTTGTCACTTCTGTTATGCAATGCTGCTTAGGAGCAGTCTTTTAATCTAAATCTACTCTTTATGAAACATTGACTCATACGAGCGTGAACTTGGTACACTGAACAATACGATGGATTTCAATTATTCATGCTAGCTGTGTCTGTTCATGTTATCTTGTGGTATTGTTGCTAGTATGAAGCATTGAAATTAATTATTCAACCAAGATAAAGTTCATAACACACACGACCACGACCACGCCCACCCTCACACACACATATATGTATTATGTATATGTCACGCTAGTATATTTTGTTTTGTTAATTAACCATAATCATGTTGTGTAGAAACAGCTTAGGATCATCCCTTTCTCTTGGACCTTATGAATCTATTGTCATTTGTTAATATCTGCAGCTGTGAAACTAGTTTTTTTTTATTTATTTATTTTTTTTATTTTTTTAATTGTTGTTCTGGTTTATAATTTTGTTCGAAATCAAAATCTTACACTTGATTCCATATTGTCTAGCATATTTGTACATATACATGTGAAATCTGTTAAGTCTTTTCCTTTACTATGACCACGCTCTTTGTTTATTTATTTGCTTTTACTCTCATTTGCAGTTAGGTGGCTGCATCTGATCTTGCGATGGAGCTTTGACGATGGAGATCTATTTGTTGGATATTTTCCCCAATTCTTCACTATTTCAAATACCCGAAGTTCATTTCGGTAAATCAAAACACCTGATTGAAATCTACAATAACACAGAGAACATTAAAGTATAGGAAACACTGAATTCATAGGCAGGATATGCCTTGTATGGTCAATACATTTTATTAAAGAAAGTTTACAATGAGAACTGTTTGTTTCTTCTTGGTTTGCATATAAGGCATATAGTAATGTACCATATAGAAACGTGCTACAGGGAATGAGATGGAATCGAGGAATCATTGTGTATCCTTATCTATCAGAGCTTCGAGGACAACAGACCTCGGATTCTTCCCTGGAGGACCTTTCTCTCTGCGCTCGAGCTCCTCTAGGTGAAAAGTGACTAACCGATCCCAGTTTCCTCCCAGTACATATGAAATGGGTTGCTCGGATTCTTCACAAGGGCCGTCATACCAGGCCTTCACAATGGCAGCTGGGTCGCTCTCGCCTTCTTTGAGGTAACAACGCTGACCATATTCTTTGAATTTGATATAGTTTTCTTGGGAGGAGATGGATTTTCCTCTATGAATTTCTCCAATCCCGTTTCGCCACCAAGAAATCCACCAACTAGTCCCATCATTTCCTTGTCAAAACCATCCTTAGGAACATTTGCAGTTGATTCTTCCAATCCCAAAATCTTAGTAAGAGCATTTAGTGTTGCTTTCTGTTCTTCACTGCTTTTCTTGAATTCCTCTCTCCATTGCTGAGTCCTCTGCCTCCCAATATCTCAAATGGATTGCATTTGGCATTTAGTTCTAGGTAAAATGTTGACCTCTGTTTGGGAACCGAGAAAAGCAGTTTCTGGCAATTATTAAGGAGTATTTCCCCTCCCAGAAAATGGGGTTTAAGCTGAGGGACTTAAAGGCTTGGGATTGAGATTGAAGAAGCCATAATGTTTTTGAGACAGAGAAAAAGCCTCCTCTTAGTGGACTTCTGTAGGATATTAGATATAGTCCTATCTAAACGGTTCTTATGCTATATTTTGACACTTTTCATTTATGATTTAGTGATTCAGGTTTTATCCACAGATCTTGTTCAGTACCATGAAATTGTTAATGGTTACTCAACATGCTGCTCAAATTTTGGACCCCATTCTCTAGTCCCGTACTCCAATTGTCTGTAGCTATCTGAATCTTCAATTTTGGATGGAGTTTCCTTAGTTCTTGGTAGATAAACGAGCAACGAGAATAGACTACTTGAAAGTTGAAACACTAATGAATAATGATGCACATGAAGTTTTCGTTCCTTACATATATTAAGGCAATTCTTCACTTTTAACCCAAATAATTTACCCCATACCGTCATAAGGGAAACTCGAACCCAAGATCTCAAAGGGAATTCATAACTCTTAAACCGCTTAACCTAACCTGTCTTGGTCATTATAATATGTTAAAGTTGATAAAAAGTTTCAAAATAAAACCGTTAAAAGTTTTATTTGTTCGACCTTGGCTCATGTTGTCAAGTCTAATACTAATCATCAAATCATCTGATCACAAATAAGCAAATTGGTCTAATCAATTTTTCATTGGATTTATTATGAAAGATGCGTGATTAGGTCAGACAATCCAGTAATCAACGAAGAATCCACAATTTTTGTTTGACAATCATGTAGCTCAACCGAAATCCACACTAATAGTTAATTAATCAAGTTAAAGTTAAGTATTTTCAACCGAACCAAAAAAAAAAGAGAGAGAGAAACCTTGTCAAGAAGTAATCACTTACAGAAGCTGATAATGAGATTGAGTTTTGGTAATGCATGGAACTATGCTATTTTATTTGGTTCCCAATAATTTTGTAAGATAATTTCTAATAAGCAAGAGAGCCCATAAAAGCCCTTTTTGGTCTTGGGCCTATAAATATTGGACACAATGGGTCATACCCAGTAAGACAACCATCAGGCCCACACAAAGGGTATTCCTGTCATTTCACCATTTTAATCTTTGTAACCAAACACGAATTTGGTTGGTGTTGCGGGATCAGTAGAAGAAGGAGAAGTTGTAGAAAACCCCTCGAATCCTCCATATTGATTCGAGCCGCCATTTTTGTTCTCTCTCTCCGATCCCTATTTCTCGCTCCCGATACTCCGGCGATCCGATCCCACAGTTTCCGGCAACTAGCTCCAGAATCCGGCGACTGTACCTGCTACTACATTCACTCCGTTATCGTCGTAGAAGTTTTGAATTTCATTTCCGTTTTTCGGATTCAAATTTTGTCATGCCGAAGAGTTCGAGACACAAGTCGTCTCACAAGAGCAAGCGCAGTTCGAAGGAGACGAGGGACTGCTACTCCACATGCTCCGAGGAGGATGTGAAGGTGAAGGATAGGAGCAGCAAGGGAGAGAGAGTCGCGAGGGCTTCGCGCGATTCGGCTGCCGGCGAGAAGCGGAAGGTCAGTTCATTATCGCGGGATGGCCATGGAGATGCGCCGGAGGAGCACGTTTCTTCGAAGCGGCGCAAGGATGGTGGGGAGGAGTGGGTGGATGTTGCCGTCGAAGTTTCGGAGAAGATTGGGAGGTCTGGAAGTTCGCGGCATGTGTCGGAGAAGAGTTCGAAGTCGTCGAAGTCGAAGGCGGAGTCCAGGAGTAAGAGTAGTCGAAGAAGTGAGAGTGGGAGTGAAAAGGAGGAGATTGTGGAGATAGTGGATGAGAAAGTAGAATCGAAGCGCGAGCATGTGAAGGAGAAGGAACATGGATCAGATCGGGATAGGAAGCTTCAGGAGAAGAAGCAGCGAGATGCTGGGAAGCACAGTGATGATATTGAAGTCAAGAAGAAAAGAGGTTCAAAATCATTGGAAAATACTGGTAAGGTAACTTAATTGTTAGTTCTTATTTGTTGTTTCTCAATTAGAAATTAAATTGTGCAGTTGTGTTTTTAGTTCCTAATTCTTGTACTTTGGTAATGTTAATTTAAAGGAAATGGTTAGTTACTGAATGCAAATGTTTGGGCTTGGTACTCTCTTGGATAAAAATGCTCACTAGGAACTTAGGTAGCATTTATGCGGTTGGGAATCAAGAATCTCATTCTTGTCCCTACATTAAAAAAGAGAATAAAATGAGAATCGGATCCAAATGCTACCTTAATAGTTTGATCTAGCTATAAATATTTGTAAGTGTAAGTGCTCTTTTAGAATATAAAACTACTTTGTGTGAGGTTAAGAGTACTCTCTTACGGAATAAGTGTGCTTGAGGTCTAAGGAGTGCAGTTAGGGAATATAACGAAATTGCTTATTTTTGATGTAATGTAGAAAATGGACTACCTAGTCAAACTGATCACCTTCTGATGATGCATGGAGTTACTAGTGCCTTGGTCTTGTAGAGACAATTGCTCACTTAAGATGTTTGATAAATCATAGGGATGCCTATATAGTTTTGATCATTCTGTTTTCCTGTATATCTGGAAATCAAATTCTTGTGCAGTTTGATAGGAGACAGAAAGGGAATACTAAATGTATGACATACTCATTGTTTCTATGGGATGGAAAAATGTATTTACCTTTACAGAGTATGCTGTTCTGATTTTAACTTCTCACCTGTCAACGTTTTAATCCAGACGATCTTCAAAATCCTGAGTTGGAGAAGGAGCTTGAGAAGCAGATAAGGAGAGGAAATAGCTCGGTTGAGAAGGATAAACATTTAGATGATAAAAAAAGCAGTCACAATAGGAAGCTGGTATCAAGAAGTGAGCATGCCCAGGATGGCCGGTACAAGGAAGAACAGCAGAACGAGGGAAGCTGTAGACAGAAGTGTAGAGATGGTGTTGATAGAGAAAGTAGACACAGGGATGGCAAGCAGAAAGAAGATATTGGCAGGGACAGTAGACACAAAGATGGCAAGCAGAGAGAGGATTTTGATAGGAATAGTAGACATAGGGATGGCAAACGGAGAGAAGATTTTGACATAGACAGTAGGCATAGAGATGGTAAGGAGAGGGAAGATGGTGATAGGGAGAAAACACGCAGAGCAGACAAGTACATAGATGAATATGTATTAAAAGATCATTCCAGTGACAAGTTTGATACTAAGCATAAGAGGGATGAAAGTTGCTATGAAGAAAGTCGATCTAGGAAATCAAAATCACAGTATACTAATTGTGATGGTAGTCCAGTTTATGGTGATCGAGATAACAAATACAAAGATGACAAGGGAAGGAGAAGATATGATGACAGAGAGGATGAAAGTGTAAGACCCCGAAGTACCAAAGAGCAATATTCTGATGTGGGAAAGAACTCTACAATCAGCAGTAAGATAGAAATAGTTAATGACAGAGAGAGACCTCATTCACGCACTGCTGATGTTGGCTCAAATGTAAGCCGTAATTTACGGGCTAGTTCACCTAGCTTCAGTTCTCATGGAGCCGAAGATAAATACAGGTATGTCATATGGTACGGATGTTTTTCCCTGCACACACACCTCTATTGGTGTTGTTTGAGATTGCTGACCAAGCCTCCTTCTATCAGGATGTTGTGTTTACTCATTTTTCATAGGGTTCCCCTTGAACTTTTAGAACCATTTTTTTTTTTTTAAAATGGGTATGTCAATGTGTGCGTGTGGGTGTCAGAAATGACTTGTCAGGGTGTGGTTCTCATCAGCATAAGGATAACCATTCAGTTAAACAGAATAGTAGGAACTATATTTATATTGTCTGAGCTTTTGGAATTTCATCAAGACATTTTTGCATTTTGCTTGGCCTGTTATGATTAATTATCTGAATTTTAAAGATTTGTTAAAACTTTTATTTATTTATATTTTATAGGTTTTTCTTTGTTGGATAAATGCAAATGGTTTTGATCTCCGTACACTAGTGTTTGTCTTACATCTGTGTGTTTCTAGTTGTTACCCTTTTACAGTTTATGATCATGATTGTTGCCCCATGATTTGCGTAGCAGAAATCATTTGCTTCATTTGTCTGTTGCTAGAACTAAATACTATTATTCACAGATTAATGAAGCTCATCTAGATGTAATTATGTTGGATTGCGATGAATAAATACACGTTTTATGTTATTGTTTGTAAAAATAACACGCTTCTGTTCTCACTAATCTATGACTAATATTACAAATGTGATTGAGTTTACTAACCTGTATATGTCCTTGTTGACCTATTTTAGGCGCTCAAGACAAGCCCAATCGAAATACAGGGATTCATTGCCTGAAGAAAGAGATATTCGTGATACAAATTCGCTTATAGATATCACTGGTTCTGAGAAGGCTTCCATGCCTCGGACGAGTGAGAGGGATGATCGTGAGGATGACAGCTACAGGCACGAGTTATCTGCCGAAAGGTATCCAAACTCTGATGCCTGCACTGCGCCAAATCAACTTGTTGATAGTTCAACTTCATTGAGTATTCATGAGAGACACACGGCCGAGGCAGGTGTCAGACAGAGTTTTGATGATGAGGAATATGGACAAAAAAACAAGAATGTAAGGGCTTTATTGGGCAATGAGAGCAAAGGGGTTTGTGATTTGGCTTTGGAGACACCTGTAAAAGATGCTTCCCTAGTTGATGGAGGCAACCTCTCTCCATCTTCCCCTTCTAAAAGAACAGGCCACTTGCCTAGCAGTTCCAGGCCACGTTTCCATCCACCTCCCTCATATAGGACGGGTATGAATAGCCCTTCAAGTTATGGTTCTTTTGAGGAAGACAACAGGAGTAGGTCAAACAACCGGTACAGGAGAAGTGATTCCAACATGGGGAGAGCACCACCGGGAAATGGTTGGAGAGGTGTCCCTAATTGGTCTGGTCCATTAACAGGCAACTTTGTTCATTTTCAAAATGGTCCACCTTATGTTGGTTTTCATCCTATGATGCAGCAGTTTTCTGGCCCTCCAATTTTTGGAATGAGACCTCCAATGGAATTTGCTCATGCTAGAGTTCCTTACCCAATACTTGATACCAACGGATTCTCTAGCCATGGCCATCCATCCGGGTGGCCAAAATCACTTGATGACTCGCGCCCTCCTTCGGCACATGGCTGGGATGTAAACACTGGTGGTGAACACATATATGGGAGGCTAGATTGGGACCATAATAGAACTCCAATGAATGGCGAAGGGTGGGATGGTAATGTTGACATGTTGAAGGGGCAAAGTGACATCACCGAGTTAGAGGATTCCCCTGTACATGCACCATCAGATGAATTATCGGCTGGTCAGTCAAGTCAGCAAACTAGAAATGAACTGAATGAGCTTGATTTCCTGGCAGAGAATATTGAATTTAGTCGGTCCAGCTTAGCAATGGCAACGTCTGAAACTTCAAAAGCTGCCAGTCAGAAGAAGCCTAATCCAATGTTACGGAGAGTTAATACTTGTTACTGGCATGTCTATCTTTCTAAGCTCGACATTTCAGCCGATCTTACTCATCCAGAGCTATATGATAAGTATAGGAGCTTAATGGATACAGAACAGGATGAAATTGCCAATGAAGATTCTTCCCAGCTTCCTTATATTGAGGTATGATATGATAATGTTCTTTTTATCGTGTTCATGTCAGTTTAACCTTGTAATCTTCTGTTGGAAGGAATCTTGCGTGTATCAATCTTACTGTGATCTTTTGCTTTGTCTTTCAGGGAGTTGTTGAAGCCCGAGTGAAAATTTCAAAGGATAGTTCAAACTCTAAGCTATTTGCCGCTATCAATGATTCTGTTTTCCAGGTATGTTCATGTCAGAAGTGGCTGATTAGTATGAATAGTGGATTTCTTTTTTGTCCAATTTATTATCTGACACAATTAGATGTCATTGGGATGTTCTTAAGATAGTTGCGAATCACATAGGACTCGAGCTATTTAAGTTAGGCAATACTCTTCAACTGTTGGTTTAAATGTACAAGAATATGGATTGTGTTTGATTGAAAATGTAACTGCTATATTTGGTATAACAATGCATGATAGACCTGGCCATTCGGGTTGTAGGTCGGGGTTTTCGCATTCTGATTGAAAATGCCTAACACAAACCCTACCCGCAAGAGATGTGGGCTCCCGACTCGATCCATCGTTTACATGGTGCTTTTCGAGTCCATTTTGCCAGCTCTTGTTTCTACTGCATGATGCTTCAATACTTGTATTTGCTTCACTTATGGGTAAGATGCATATATTGGGGGGTTCACATGTGTAATATTTGATTAGCCAAGGGTAATGCTATTTATTGATTTTGAATTTGAACACAACACTGCTATTTATCTAATTATATCCTCACGACTTGCAGAGAGCCATGTCATTTTACGAGAAACAACGAGAAGAGACGAGGGCTTGTCTTCCCTCTCTATCAAATGGCAAAAAGAACCCACTTCACACTGAAGAGAAGAACACAGGGGCTTTTCCAGACTCTGGTTTAGACAAAGCGGCATCCCTAGTACCAATTCCAATTCCCGATGAGTACAAACCAGAGGAGCAAAATGTATCTCCTCCAACCCCTCGCGAATCAGAGGAGCAAACTGTATCTCCTCCAACACCTCGTGAAAAATCCGACCAACTGGTTGCAGCCAACAGTCCCAAGGAACTACCAGTACCAATTCCATCCCCTGACGTGGCAGAGATGGATGTAGATGAGGTTAACGAGGAGAAACAAAATTGCGCTATTGAGGACACCATGCGCCTAGCAAGCAACCCGAGTGGTGGTGTTATTCAAGACGAAGAGTTGCTCGATTCAACCTCCGGCCAGTTGCTGTTTTCAGATGCAGTGGCGTCTGAGAAGGTGATGTCTGGATCATTTGAGTGTGGGTTGGTAACTTTAACTGAGATACATCATTCTACTGAAAGTACACATTGAAACAATTCTTTTAGCTAAATCTAATTTTATCTAGCTGCATATTGCTCTATCAAATCATGCATTACCGTATTGCCTGGTTAGTTTTTTTACTCTGCACTTTGATTTCTGTTCAAATGAAAAGAAGTGGTTATTAGGTTCTTCATTGCCTTGTAACACTAATTTTTTCTATCATATTACTTTTTGTGAGTTGGCAATTTAGGTTTAATTAGGAGTTGTCCCACAAATTTCATTGTCTCGGTGGAATCTATTAGTGGAGGTTGTCCCACACAAATTACAATCCCTAACTTCACTTATTTTACAACAAAAATCCAGCTCCTGTTGCCCCCACATTGCAATCCAACTTGATATATTATCTAATTAAAATGCATTACTACTTTATATTTTTTATATCTAAGATAAGAAAATGTAGTATTTTATTATTTATATTTTCAAGAAATAGAATATGTTGGATATATTTTATTGTAATGCTATTTGGAGGGACATTTCTCTCTCGATTAACGGTATATAACATACAATTAGAGGATCTACTTAACGTGTGAGCTTATCTGTTCACAGACATATGAGAAAAAGAAAAACGCAATTGTCAAAACATCTAACAAGTTGTTAAACGTAAGAAAATCACAAGACCAAAGGCACTTGAAAGTTGAAACCCCTCATTCGGTTTGAACCACTTGTAATATGTCACTCTCAAATATTACGTAGTGAGTTAGTGTTTCCAATTTTCACCACCTGAGATTTCTTAACACCAACCCACTTAATTAGACCAAAGACATTGGTGCTATCCCCTCCAATATTCAGAGCTTGAATAGCCTAACTCATGTCAACCCAATTAGGCACCTTAAGGATCAACAAGGCATGAACGTCGTCCACCACGACCTGACAAGACAAGTGTATGAGTGTATCATCTATATTAAGCTTGAGGCTGCCACAATAAGGCCAAGGCCTAGTCTTCTACTCAACGGTTGACACTGACCACTTACTATCCTGTTCCAAACATTCAAAATCGTCTAACACTCTTCCGACACAAATTCGATTAAGACCTCCAGCTATTCTCTCAAAGTGATGGCTGAAATGGTCAAATCGTCCTCCATTTTGTTAATCACCGTGCTCTTCGTTTCCATTTGATATTTTTTCACAAAATCATAAAAAAATAGTCCCAAAGCCTAAAATATTATACCCGACAAAACCTCATTAGCCTAATTACCGGTTCTGGGTCAAATTGGTAGCTTTGGGCCCACAATCTTGAAGGAAAAGATGAAGAAAAAAGGGGCAAAAAGGTCTTTTGGGTGACCACTATGATTACAGACACGAATACACAATGTATGGTTTCATGGGGTCAA
Organism: Pelargonium nanum; assembly: GCA_036897485.1. Taxonomy (NCBI): domain Eukaryota; kingdom Viridiplantae; phylum Streptophyta; class Magnoliopsida; order Geraniales; family Geraniaceae; genus Pelargonium; species Pelargonium nanum. The sequence goes on along the minus strand of JAYMTF010001579.1, from coordinate 4,751 downwards.
ACTGTTTCCGCGAACACTTCCATTTTGTTCAGAACTCATAGCTCTTTTCTTCACGTACGTATCTCATCTTCGCTACTTCTCATGTTTCTCCAATTTATTTCCTGTTTCTTCTCAACAATTTGTTTCTTTGTTCTCTAGCTCCTTCAAGTTAACTGTAGAGTATGCTCAATTTCTTCGATTTTTTGTCTGAATCTTCATTTTGGAACAACTCTCATGTTGTTTGGTTCTAATTCGATCCGTCGAATCCAGAATTTTCCGATACTGTTCTGGTCTGGTTGGAAGGTATTGAAGCTTGATCTAGCTTGTGGCCGTTGTGGACAAATCGATTGATTTTTCGGTTTACTCTTGTGTTTATTTTTATTTTATGAATCTAAATGAGTTTATTGGACCGTTGAATGGGGAATTAGGGCTTGATTCATCATTATGGTACTGAAGAAAGAGTACTGGCTGCTGCATCATTGGTTTGCTTTTCTGATTTCTATTTATAGGAAGTTATAGGTTGCTTAGTTTTGTTTGTGAAAGCATAAATTATTCTTTGTAAGGTAATATTGTTGGTGTTTTGCAATTATTTTGAATTAAATCTGAATTTGACCTTTTGAGCTTTATGTACTGTTGTTTTCACGTTTCGAGGGTCAGAAAAATATTTCAAGGAAAATGGGTGTTGGTACTTGGTAATGGTGAAGTCACATAGAGTTGCAGACTAAGAGGTTTGTTATTTACATCAATTTGTGTTGCTGATGCTAAATAGTTTGGGTGAGGCTTTAATGAGTTAATTGGTATCTATATAAATTGTCATTCATAGTCAATGTTGTGGATCCCGGATATTTGACTAGCAATGTTTCTGTTTTGCAAAATGCAACAACTCTGTTCCCCTGAGGATGGTTTATGGTTCAATGGTTCAAGACACACACTTCTATATGAGAGGTCGTGAGTTCGAATCCCATTGAGTCGGGTAGGGAGGGCCGGAGGGGTTATAGGAAGAAGGAGAGAGCTATCCCCTGTTGTGTAGCTCGGCCAATTGGGTTTTCAATTCCATTTCAGACCAAATATATATAAACAACGAACCTTACATCTTGTATAACATTAGTGTTTTACATGCAAATGATAGTTGTGTTTGTGTATGCCATTTTAGATAGAAACCCAAGTATGCCATTTTAGATGGAGACTAGTGGGTCACCGTTCTGCGGCTCTGCCCTCATAAGTCTCGTGCTATGGTACTGGAAGATAAAGCGTTGGATTCTCAAATGTTTTCTCTGATTATGGGCTTGCCTTTTCTTCTGATCACAGGCTTGCACCTTCTTCTAGAAGTGAATCTTAGCTTCATGGATGATAGTCTTGGGAAGATAAAGATTATTCGAGATCACTTTCAACCTTCAACACCTACTCAGGATATACATCAACCTTCAACACCTACTCAGGATATACGTCAAAACAACATTGCATCTAGTTCTCAGCCAAGAGCCAGTACTTCATCAAGGTACATTCTTCTTTCGTAACGAATAACGAGCAGAAAGAAATCAAAATGGCTAAGAAACATTGAGTTGATTTTGATTTCACTTTTTCCTGGTCTAGAATAGGTCTGATAGCCGTTCTTGGGCTCAAAGAAAATTAAGAAGTGCTGCATTTGTGCTGAATATGTTTAGTGTACGGGGGTTGCCGTGGAGTAGCTCTGATGGCCAGGAAAAGGTTGGTTGAATTTCTTCAGTGAAGCTTTCCAATTTGTATCAGCGAAAGTCCTATATTTTCTGAACATCACAATGCTTCTTTTGCAGGTTGAGCTAACCGTTGCACAAGTTGAGTCTCTACGTTCAGAACTTGCTGATTTAGAAGAGAGAGAAGCACTCTTGAAAGCTCGGTAAGGGTGCCAAGATACTGGACTTTGGATTTTGTGTATTCACTAATGTGACAAACCGTGATAAGCTTTCCCTTTTTTCTCTTCATCTGTAGAGTTACATTGGCCTTGGATTTTGTTTTCATCACTAAAACTCTATTGCTTCGCACAGGTTGGAGCATATTGATCAAATTTTACAGTCCGCTCGTCTTTCTGGCTACTTGTACATTCGAACTGTTAGTGCTTTTCTCCACCCATTAATTTGAGCTATGCATCTACTATTGCACTGCCTTATTTTATGTCCATTACAAACTTCATCAGTGGTTTTCCTCTTATATTTTTCTGTAATAGAGATGGACAGCATTACCGGGAGAACCTCTTCCACTTGATGATACTGATGTTGATGACTGGCTTCCTCGCTTTGTTGTCCTTCAAGGGCCTTGTATCTTCTTCTATTTATTGTCCACAGGTAATGGATTTTTATTTGACTCTTTAATGTTATGTATAAAAGTAGCGCCGAGATTATAGTCTATACAGTATATATTACTATCTGTAGCAGTACTCTATCCCTCTGTGAAGCATTTATGAGTACTGAAGGGTTGGGTAGTCATATATCATCACCAAAATGGTAGTTAATCCTTTTCTGTATGATCATGTCATTTGTACTAAAATTGCCTCAATGAATTTGGTTTGTGCAGATTTGGGTCCTCAAGACTCCACCTTGCTCTCTGATATCGTTGAAATAGGCAGACTTCCAAACATTACCCGAGAAGATGGAGACACATGGTATGCCTTTCATATGTTAACTCGTCAGGGACTACGATATGAATGCTCGAGCATCTCTAACATACAGGTAAAGTCGAGTAGCTTATCAGATGATTCGCTGATTTTGAATTCCTGGCTATCTATGTTCTTCGCTTTAATCCCTTATATAATTGCATATCTCAATATAATGTAAAAAAGAAGAAGACATCATACAAACCAACAAAGCATGATCTTGACATGTTCTTTTTGGATGAGAAGTGGCATGCACATATGTATCATATAATTATTGATGTTTTTTGTTTTTCAATTTCTCAGGTGGATTCTTGGTTGTTGGCCTTGCAAACTGACTGCAAATTAAAGTGTGATACAACATTACCCAATAATTGAGAAGATGTATGTTATTTTCTCACATGTAACGGTAAGTTATAAATAGGTTGTGTTCATGCCTTAGAGTTGAGTGGGTAGTATTAACATCGAATCTAGCCTCACAAATTTGTCCATTACATGTATGTACATAGTATTGTATTCTAACCAATAATTTGAAAATTGGATTCATTTCCTGAAGAGAAGCTTGGATCCAAACCCCAATACAATCAGAGGAAGGTTTGAGTGGGAGAGTCAACCAATGAACCGGAGCGGTTCTATCCCAAACCCCGACTTAAACCAAAAGCAGTTAAAATCGGGTTTGATAGAGTTATTCTTTTTATTTTAGATTTGATCATGTAGCATCTAATGGATAGTTCTCGCTCCATCTATTTTTGTGAAGAAAAGTTTGGATCCAAACCCCAATTCGATCAGAGAAAGGTTTGAGTGGCAGTCAACCAATGAACGGAGCGGTTCTATCCCAAATCCCGACTTGAACCAATAGCGGTTGAAATCGGGTTTGATTGGGTTATTCCTTTTATTTAGATTTGATTAAGGAGCATCTCATTGATAGTTGGATAAACAGTCCACCTAAATTTGTCTGATTTGAAGACATTAATTATATTTCTAACTGTTGAATAAAGTTGTACCAATCATTTTGTTATCTAATTTGATTTTGACTATGTGGTGAACCAGCATACAAAATTAAGCAAGTTTGGTGGAGAGTTTAAATATTTTATGGCCAAATTAGTACTCAAGGTGAATGCTTATTGATGGTTTGTGAGTTAAGGGCTTGTAATTGAACTATTGTAAAAATGCAACATCAATCAAATTCAGTTTTTGGATTAAACTCATTTTTTTGATATTTTTATGAAGATAATAATATGCACAAAGTTTTACAATTTATGCTACGTTATTATATATCTCATTCGTCTCAAAATAATTGTTCAAATTTCCATTTGTGTATATAAATAACTAGTTAATTTGGATTAAGTTTTCCTCTCATACGCTCTTATGCTACTGTTCTCGTATATATAAACACAATCGTTTTATGTTTCTCCGTCCCAAAATGATTCTCTTATTTATTTTGAAATTTAGGTCAAAATGAGTATAATACAAGGGTAAAATGGAGGTGAGTTGACTCATCTAAGCTTAGGTGAGTCGACTCATCTAAGCTTAGGTGAGTCACACTCCCAAAACTACGTAGTTCTGATTAAGTGATTCATTGAAATATCAAAACTGCGTAGTTTAATCAATTAAAACCCTAAACAACTCAATTTTTTTCAGCCACCATTTTTCTATCTCCCTTTCTGGTGTTAGCTGACCAATTCCACAACCACCATGCCATCTTTGATTAAACCCCATTATTTCATGTTCAATTTATATTTTTTAAGTTAAGAAGATGAGGTTTATAGGTGGAGAACCGCAAAGCCTTGAAATCCAACGGCAAGGCCAGTGAAGAAAACTTACATAGCACCTAGCTTAATTATTTTGATTGTTTAGATAAAAAAAACTTCATTATAACTTTAATGAAATTCTTATCAGTTTCTTGGGTATTAAATAAAAAATTATTATGTAAAGTGGCACAAACATTGGCCTTGTAATGGAAACCATCGCCTGCAGAAGATTGGAGAGAGAAGCAGGTGTCCTTTTGACAATGGCTGAATTATTAATATTAATTTATCGAGATTTGAGTTGTTAATTTGATATCATTGATGATTTAACCGGAAAAAATGGGAGTGACTTGCCGGAAAACTAATGAAAATGTTGACGGTTGATAGAGAAGGAAGAG
>JAYMTF010001578.1:0-22448 GCA_036897485.1 Pelargonium nanum | reverse complement strand
ATTATTTTACCAAACAAAATCATTATTCTCTATAGACATTAAAACAACTTCCAGCTACCTTTATAGACATTTTACCTCTATAGACGTTGAAATAGACTTACCAAACAAGGCCTAAGTCTCACACTATGTACCTTCTCCACAACACCTGAAACACAAACTACTATTAGGCACTGAAAATATGTGCCTCCTCTAAGCTCATATGAGTGATTTTCGTCGCGTGACATACTCTTATACTTGTTATTAAGATGATAATCAGTATTATTTCATGATACAACTATAATAAGGTTGTCTCCTCCGGGAGTTCAGGGAGCCACACGTGACCAGTTCTCTCGATCCGTGACAAGTGGTATTAGAGCATGAATGCACCGGAAATGCATAGACAACGCAAAAAAGAATTCCCCTGTATATCTATCAAATATGTGCACTTTCATTGATTTACATATCAAGAGCATGAATAAATAAATTAAAGAATACATGTATGTCATTGCGATCTGGGTTAAAAAGAATCGGATTGATGTATTATCTAGAATTACTTCAGATATGTTATCAGTTACCACTAAATCTATCATCTAATAAAACTTGCATCCACCTTCAAGTGCATACAGGACTTGCTCTGGAACACTCGCAGGCAGTTCGGCGACATGTTAGTTATTATGGACAATCACAAGTAGCGCCCCAATTGGATTAGCATAACACTTGTGTCATCGGAAGAGCCTCTCGAAACTGCAAGATCTACAAGTTTCTTACACGCCACCAGTGGTTCCGGCTTGTTACTGATCTTTACGCACAAAGGACGAGCAATATCCACTGCTTCCTGGTTACTCACCTGCATCAATAGATAAAAATGATACTGTTAGATTCATATCAATTTTGCTATTTCTGCTTTAACTCATATTAACTATAAAGTAACAAAAAGAAGCTTGGGACACCATACCTTATCCCATAATCCGTCTGATGCTAAGATTAAGAACTCGTGTACGTGTTCAATTTTGATGACTTTAGTTTCCGGCTCAGCTATGACCCATTGCTTAAGGTGCCCGTCTCCAATCCCTCGAGATACAGCCAAAGATCCCTGAATTCTCCAAACCCCGCGGCATAAATCAACATAACCACCCTGCAAAACATGTTTCAACAAAACAGTTAGTCCCGGTTCACGAAAGGATTGAGAACAAACACAAACATAACAATTTCAATGATAATTAGCTAATTACCATGCTCTGAATTCGGCTCTTTTCGTCTTCCCTTGAAGGTTTGTGATCGGAAGTAAGAGCTTCTGCGACACCACCTCGGCTCATAACAGCCCGACAATCACCAGCATTTGAAACTACAAGGTTGCCTTTCCTGATCAAAGCTGTGACACAGCAGGATCCACCATGAACATCCTTCTTTAAGAAATCGGAATCGGTGTTCAAGTAACCATTTTTCACAGCTTCCTCCACAGAATCACCACATTTTTCTACTTCTTCTAATATGTTCTTATTTAAGTTTTCAGCTGCAAATTCAGCAGCTTTAGACCCACCATGGCCATCAAAAACACCAAAGAAAGCCTGAAAATACAATAAATTCACATATATAAGTTCCAATCCACCATGTCAACTCAACAACAATAGAAAAGTTGAGAACTTGAAAATTGAAATTAATTGCGCAAATTAAACAGAAACCCTAATTACCTGTTTGCGATCGCCATGAATATCATTTACAGCGGAGAAGCGATCCTCCATAGCTTCTCTCCTCCCTTTCTTGCAATAAACCGAGTACCCATCTCCGTCCACCTCCACCACATCCCTGGCCGCCGACGGCGTGGCCGGAGCCCCAAAACAAAGAGAAGTAATCGGAATATCGAGCTTCGCGGGTCTCTTCCTCTTCGAAGTCTCCGGCGCCGGCACAGAGGAAGATAATCCAGTTGGGGGCTTCAAGCTCCGGAGGCGAAAAGGCGAGAACTGGGATTTAGGTGAAGAAACCGCGGAAGTGGAGGGCTTGAGGAGGGTTAGGGTTTCAGGGGACGACGCGATTTTGTTGAGGAAGAGAGAAGATTGAATCACTCTTGACGGAGAGAACACCGGACTTGAAACTGCGACGGAACAAGACATTGTAGCTGTTGCTCTGTTTCTGAGATTTGGATTTTGCTCTGCTTTTGATTTGTTGTGATGTTGCTTTTGATCCTTTTTTGGGAAGAAGTGGTCTTTAAAGTTTGAATTTTTATTTTGAGAATTGGTCTTTGGTTTGGAATGAGAATTGAGTGATCGTCTTCGAAAGGAGTGTTTAGCTTATATATGAAGGATGGTTTGTTGCTGGGTCTTTATTTTCTTTGTTCCGTGTTAATAGAGCGTGATTTTTTCAACACAATATTTGACTGCTTCTTTTGTTTTGTCAATATTGCCCCATTCCCACATTTTTAATTCGCTTAATTTTATTGTATTTTATTATCATTAATATTCGCTTAGGGAAGGCTCAAGGTAAATATGGACTGTGTTCTGTTTGTGGATATGGGTCGGAGTGGAACGGGTTGGGTTATTTGAGATGGGTCGGGAAGTGAAGGGTGGCCATAGACGGGAGTGGCAAAAGTTAGAGTGCCATAAGCTATGATGGTAAGAGAGGCGTTCGAGAGGGTGGAAGTGATATTGTGTTTGATTCGAATTCATACGGTGATGTGGTTTTGATTTTCGTTTTTCAACTTGATTATCATTAATAATTTAGCTAAGGAAGCTCATTCGAGTGTCGTAGAGTCTTTGTTTGCTAAAAGGTCTCCGAATTGGACGGTTAAAGGTCGTCGGTCTCTCTTTTAAGTTTAGTAGGTTGGGCCTCAATTGCCTTGAGAGATTTAATTATTGTAATATGATTATTTAAATTAATAATAATAATAATAATAGAAGCATTTGAAGCTATAAAAAAACCGCTTAATTGAAATTATTGGGTTGTATTTTTAAAATAAACGCACAAACCTCTAATGCAACTCACACATATCCATTATTTATATCAACATTTTGTAGGTGTCTCAAACTCGAGACTTCATATACAATTATCACTGCCCGGTCAATAGAGTGGCGGTGAGAAACAAGTAATTGTATTTATGCACGACAAGAATGTAATTTTTTTTTAAATTTTCTAGCAGTTTTAAACTAATAAAATATTGTTTGAAATAGTTTCAAACAAATTTAGTTCAATTTCATCGGAAAATGTTTGTAACTATTTAGAAAAGATGATAAGATAAAAATCATAAAATATTTGAATGATTCATTATTAAGGATAACTATTATAAATAGTTTACCCATTCTGGCTATTAGAGAAAGGTATGAGAAGGATAAAGAGATGGAAGACTGAAGAATGAAAAAAAAGTTTGAATGGAACTGGTGGAGGGCATTTTGGTATTATTGATAACGAAAATGCCTCAATTTTACGTAAGAGAGGAGGTTTCAAGCATATCTTACTCTTTTTTAAAGATTTTATTTAGAAAAAAAGGCACGTTACTTGCTGTTGCTGTCGAATTCTATGAAAGTTTATTTGATATTTGACTGCTGCTAGTTGCCTTCACTCGCCGAGTGAGTGAGTGAGTCACACACAGTTTCTATTTCTAAGATGAGTTTGTTGTTTGGTGGGGCCCTCAACTCAACCCCCACCTTCTTGGATGTTACCGTTGAACGCATCTGTTATCAATTATCATTCCAGGCCGGCTCCCCTTAAATCTTTGCACCGCAATGCCACCTAACTATTATTTTGTTCAATCACATTACAATTGTTAATAATTAATACAGTAGTTTATTTAATAAATAAAATAATTTTTTGGATATCATATAACTAGGGGACATCACGGTTTACTCGCCCGTTTATAGAAATAGGCAACCCAACTTATTAGTTGTGGGTTGGTGTTTTGCAACTGATGAACCACCCGTGAGTAATTAATTTTTTGAAAGGATTGTGAATTACAGTGTCTCCTGAGGTTTTGAGGTTTTAATTGTGTGGGATGCCCATGAGTTGGACTTAGTTAACCCATGATCCACTCATTAGTCATGTGGGTTAGGTTTGACTAGACCGTGAAGTGAGTAGTTTTTTAACGGTGTTGGTACGGTTTTGATTGACAAGTTGGCTGTTTGTCGATTTTTTCTGAACACCTCTACTATATTGAGATTTAAACTCTTCATGTTTTCTACTTTAAGTAATGAGACGCCCTAAGATAATTTAGTCGAATTAAATAAAATATTTTTAATAAAGATGGACATTTCATCTAATTTCTTCACTAAATAAATGTTGTTGGTTAAATTTTGTCTATGAAGACTTATAATGATGGTTCTTATTGTATTTAGGCTTTTAATAGCGGCTGACTTTATGAAAGGCCAGCCATTGTATGAGTCAATAATGAAGTTAAGATCCTTATTAAGGCCTACCATTCTACTTTGTTATTAGTATTATTCCTTTGTCAATCAAGGTATGGCCTGAAGTCAATTAACTCGGTGTTTCCGCCTGAAGAATCTAGATTCCTCTCCCAATGGCCCCATATGATTCACAGAAAAACCTTGAGAAATTCTTGGTCAACCATCAGCTTCATTAGTTTATTTGGTTACTTTAGCCCATACCAAAGCTGTTTTCACCAATGAAGTAGACGACCGATAAACCGTATTAGCTTCTCATTCTACAATTTGTAATTCTAATTTTCCTCCTCCAGGGAGTGTTTAATACATCGCATCCTTTACCTGACATAAAACATAAAAATAACAAAGAGGATGAACCATGTTAATATGAAAGCCGGTACTGGTTTATTTGAATCAATTTTCCATGCGTGAATAAATTTTTGATAACAGATTCAATTTGGTCCTAATTTTCAGGTCTTGATCCAATTTTATTCAAAATTAATCCATAAACTTTCTGGTCTTAAATGGGGGAAAATCTAATTTGGTCCTGAAAATAATGGATTAGTGATAACGGGCTATAAAAAATTCATTAGTGATAAACATATTTTCCGTTGGTCGTTGATAGTGTGCTGGTTTCGCAGTGTATTGATTTTTAATGTTAACAGTATCCAGATGTTCCAAACTTCCAATTTTGCTTTAAATAAAAGATTCATTATTCTTTTAAATCTTTAGGATTATTGCACCAAAGGATAGCCAAGAACAATCTGTATTCACAATCCTGGCACTATTTAAAGATGATAAGCATCGTTTTTCATCGATCCAAAAACGTTAACCACCATTGCATCAGCTACCTAAGTCTAACATACAGATATTGCCTAATATTTTTTTAATCTAATCTGTTTATCTAGTATAAAGATTACTCATAAATAACAAGCAAAAAATTAATTTTGGAGCGAAAATGTTGTTCTCCGTCGTCCAGATACCACACTAGAAAACGGCACCGGATAGCGAGGAGAACAATGTTGTTGCTTCACTTCCATTTCATTGCCAATCACATTCCGAAACAAATTCAGGCGACAAGCAATTTTTCATATTCAAAGTGAAGCTAATTACTAAAAATTACAAAAAAAAATGGAAATAATTTGCAGGAGAGAACTCAGCCCCTTAGATGTTCAATAAATTGCGATCATGCCCGCAAATCATTACAGGTCTGTAAAAGACTCATCACTGTTCTCTACAGCAAAAAACAATTTTGAAATAACAAAAATAATGAAAATATAGTTGCTCTATTGCGTTCTCATAAACATGTGAGAATAGAGATTGATTGAAAACAGAACAACACGATGAATATTGCTTCAAGGGAACGAGTCGAATGGGAATTGAATATCCACAACAACCAGATTATGAAGCCAATCGAATCAGAAATTAGAAACCAAAAACAAACAGATCTGAACCAATCCCTAAACACTGCTACAGAGGCGACGAAGAGAAATAGTGGAAGAGTATCTGATTACGAATGAGAAATTAGGGTTTCAAGCTCTTATTTTTATAGAGAGAATAGCATTTTGCATCGTACGGTTGCTGTGAGAGCAATCTGATCGTGCGGCTGATGTTTCACATTTGGGCTGGGCCGTGAAGAGCATGAGTTTGGGCCGAGAGATACAAGAACTCAGACCCTTAGATGTTCAATAATTTGCGATCATATCCGCAAATCATTACAGGTCTGTAGATATCATCATCGTTCTTCGATAAATAAAATTTTCGAAAATCAAACGAAAAAATAGATATGTAGTTGCTCTAATGTTTCTCCAGAAATGAGGGAAAAAATTTCTGAGATTAATTGAAAAAAAAAAAAGCAACACGATGAATATTGCTTCAAGGGAACGAGTCTAATGGGAATTGAATGTATCCGCAAAGACCAGATTATGAAGCCTTAATGACAATTCAAAAGCTGCAATTTCTGAGTTTTGAGAGAAACTTCAAGCTATGTGTTTATAAGACGTAGTGCAGGTACGTTATTTATAGAGTGGATGTGGAGAGGTTGCGGAAATGACAAAACTGGTCCTCTTTTTTTTTTTTTCTACTTGTCCTGGGCTGGGCTGGTCTGTGACTACGCTCTTCTTTGGGCCTTTATTCATTGTTTCACTTCAATATATTCTAACACAGCAAGTGCCCTATTCATTGTTTCCGGGCCTTTTAGACTTTTAACGAGAAGAATCAACCTTTTCTATGCAAAGATTTTTTTTTTGAAAAGTATTCAATGCAAAGATTGATGGTTCTTATTGAAATTTCGATAATTCTCCCCAACATTATATACGTTGTAATTTCTTTTATAATATTATTTTGTTAATATATTAAATACAAACTGAATGGGAGGTCTCCAATGCCTTTAATATGATCGTTAGCGATATTAAGGCCATAATGGAAATGATTTAGTTTTCTCGTTTTCGGGTCGGTCTGCGAATCGTATGATCCATGCTTTAACTAGGTCATCTAGTTCTTTGTCATGCGTGGAAAGATGGATCAGTTTTCGAGCTCCTAAGTTTGTTATTCCTCTTTTGGAGAATAATTATAAGAAAAAAAACTAGCATGTGTATTTTGGTCATTTTGTTTTGCTAAAGGTATGCAGATTAAGGCCCAACTTGCAAACTGTAATAAGAAATTGTATGTTGCATAGGACATGTATGTTTCAATCACTGATTCACTATAGTTAAGCTAAAGTCTCTAAAAAGATGGGAACAAATTACCATCTTTCTCTAGTGGAACAATATTTTGCATTTACTTTACCTGAGATTAGAGGGTTACCTGCAAATTTTTGCAACCCATCATTCGAATCAATTAATCGCTACTCGCTACCTCATACTAAACATACAAAATCTACACTACACTTCAAAAGAATAGAGCTGTGTAGAATAGTTGGTTCCAAGTATCCGGTAAGCCAGGAAGACACCAATGGCTACAATCAGCTAATCGAGGGTTAGCTCTCTGCGCAGGGCTCAGATCACCACTGTAAATTGACGGGTGACCATCTTTTCTTAACACTGAAAGCATTGTTATATCCAGCAGAAATGGCGGGGTGTGCATATCCCTAATCACTGAATTAACCACCCTCATTTGGTCCGTGTACTGCCCTGGGTATGCCGTATTACTCATTGGTGCTTTCTCTCCATAGCAGTTCTTTGTTGATGCACCCGTTGACGCCCCAGCACTCCAATCATTTGGACTGCAAAATTTGTTCAAGAATTAAATCAAAACCATTGCTAAAATCATCCATTTGATACTTCCTATGAGTATCTGAGTACACATACAGCATCAAATGTTGAAGGTATGGATTTTTCAAGATTGTCACTAATTGTTTATAATTTATACACTGCACGACTCATGTTTAGATGCAAGAGATCTGTTTAGAACATTATAAAACTTAAAGCTGCCTACTAGTAAATAGTTTTGATTTGCCCAACAAGGACTCAAGTTGAGCTTGTGCCCACTTGCTGTCCTTCTAAAAAGAACTCATATTGGACCAAATTTTTAGTGCTTGGAGCCAGGAACCTACCACTCTAACCTACTACAATAATGAACTGAACCCAAGAAATGAAAATCCATGTTCCCAACACAAAACACAAATATATGAGAGAAAGACAGAGATATACTCGTAGTGTGTAGGAGATATAGCCTGGAAGAAGACTCTGGTTCTGCTTTGGTCAATGTTGGAATCCACCCAGTTGGCCCATGTTCTTAGCCCTCTCTCCAAAGCAACCAAACGATCCATGTCTTGGTAATATGTCCCTCCTGATTCCATGTAATCCCATCTACAATTATATTTACACAATTCGTTATTATACGATTACTAATCCATCAATATAAGTTCTGAAAAATGCATTTAATCAGGACAAGACTAAAATGTTATACCCTTGGAGAGATCCGGTATGGGTCCACCAATGACCGGTGTTGAAAGAGATCACATCTGCGTCCCGCCAAGCATAAGCATTGGCATTTTTGGATATGTCCTCCAGCTTGAGAACCCTTTTTCCTTGCACCGCGTCAATATCCACTAGATACGTAGCTTTCTGATATGAAATCGTCACACCATAATCCTACATTATTTCACCAAAACCCGTTTAGCCCTCAACATAGATCATCAAGATGGGATGTTCTGATTCAAAATTCCATCAACACCCAGCTCAATATCCAGACGAAGTATCAATCTAGTGAAATTCAAATTGTAATGCTCACTTCTTTTGATGACAAGAAAAAAAGAGTAATGTGTTGCAGTTGGCACCAACTAGCTTGGGAATATATTTGGGTCCCCCAAATTTTGACCATTTGACAATACATTTTGTGCTTATGCGCTAATAATTTGTGACTGCTCTGAAAAGCTTCTCACATTTTCTTCTCCATTTTCATAAACAAGATACTCATGTGCAATTATTGCAGTCAAAATGCAGAAAACTTAAAAAGAAAAGGAGAAAAAAGGGTTACCAAGAACTTGAAGGTAGAGAAAGGATCTCCTCTGACCATCTGGGTCTGAGTCTGAGGCACCGCAGCTGCAATCAAGCAAATCAGAGACTCCCATTGATTCCGGCCAAGAGAATCGCCGACGAACATGATGGTCCTCCCTTGCATTTTCAGCAAAAACTCAAGCCCATCGAACCTAAAATCAAACAACAAAACATTTAAAAATCCAGAGAGATTAAAAATCCAGAAGAAAGAGAGTGAATAGCAGTACCTGGGAAGCTCACAATTTATGGGTTGCCACCGGTACTTGAGGTAGCCGGAGTCGGGACGGCCGTACATTTGGCAGTTGAACTGTGGATCGACGACGGGACAGCCGGAGGATTCGTAGATTGGGTAGGAGTCGTCGCGAACCCAGTTTCCGGCGAAGATGGCGCAAGAGGATTGGTTTGCTCGGAGCATTGGTCTTCTGCTCTGTTGGTGGCTGCTATGGTGGTTCTTCAAGCTGAGTATCAGAGCCGACGAAGCAATCTGGGTTTTGGTCTCCAGAAGCCATAGTAGAATCCAAAAACCAAAGAGCCGGCAAGAAAAAGGAGATCGGCCACTAAACGGAGACATTATTACCAAAAAATATGTTTTTGTTTTGGTAAAGATTCAAAAAAATCAAAAAAGCTGAGTGCAAAAAAGTATATATAGAGAAGCAGAGAGTGGGTTTGTGTTTTGTTAATTGTTAAATTGATTTTAAAAAACGAAACAGAGGATAAACAAAAGAAAGTGTTGTTTGTTGTGAAGGACAGTGTCCATGTGAAGAAGACATTCACGTGACCTAATAACAGAATTGGCCAATGGGCTGTGCCATTGGATTGGTCTGTGCGCGGTTAATTTGGACCCTATTGCCTTTGTTTGTTTATCTGTCACAGCTGATAAATTTTATCTGAATTTACTGCAATTTAATTGATGAAATATAATAATCATATGGCTTCATTTATGGTAATTTTATTTCACATATAAATAATTTAGGGTAGCTCTTGGATAGTTTGATTTGATATGTTCTCTACACAATTCGATTCATGGTCCGTCGAACGACTCATGGTGCACACGATCCGTTTAATAGACTTATATGAATAATATATGTCCAAATAAATTATTTACTTCTTTAGTACTCTTCGTCGATTAAAAGCATAAAGGAGAATAAGGGGAAAACATATTCCCGCACGCAAGTGAATTACAATTTCTTAAGTCTGGTTTATTTATTTATTCTACTACTGGAGGTGAATTCTAGTGCAATGTATTATTGAATTCATATTTACTTCATGTGTGTTTTTCTTTTGTATGAGACAGTTTGAGTAGGAGCTGAAAGATGCCAAATTTCAAGTACAAATTGAGTGAGTTGCTCATTTAGATTTACAAAAGTCGTTATATAACAACATCAACAAGTTTTTATGTAGACGGTAATAAAATTATACATCATTGACTTAAAATCAAACACGTCCAATTTAATTAATTTTTAGATCAAATCAAACTTAAAAGAATAATAAAATAACTCCCATTATACACTAAAATCCAAACTTTGGTCTTATATTTCGCATAATTGCATGATGAAGGTTAGCATCGGTATATTGGCGCCTACAAGATTGATTCCAATCTCTATTATTGAGAAAACTATTTAATTGTATAATTTTATTTTGGCACTTTATAGTGAGAATGCAACTTGTAGAGAAGAAAAGGTAAATGTTCTTTGCTTTCTTCACTCGTGTGTTATATTCTTTTTTCTATTTACTCATTAATTTTTACTTTCTTTATTCTCAGTAACATATATAGTTGTGAAATGTAGACATTTCACCATGAAAAATTAATGCTATTACCCAATTCTGACATGGCATTGTGGCAGGGGAGGACATTGAGTTTGTCCAGTAAAGCCATTCCAAAAAGATATTTTTCTAAGAGTAATTGGGTCGGGTTAGCATTCAATTTTAAATATAAATTGTGTTAACTTGAACAAATTTACCCAAAACTAATTCAAAATTTAACAAAATAATTATGACTCAAAAATCGATCGAATCAAGTCAGATCGGGTTTGATATTGTATGTTCGGGTCCAGTTCGGGTCCAAGTTACCGGCTTTGGGCGTGAGTATGGGGACCTGTGGCTGTTTGACTGAAAATAAGGAAACATGTAACATGCTTTATCAGACACAGACCAATGCTTGTCATGGATATATGTTTGGAAATCAAACTTCTGTTCTATAAGCTTTTAAAATTTAATAATTGAACCCATCTCGCATCTCTCACTGACTCTGCACACTCCAACTAATTTGGCGATAGCGCAGAGATTTATTTATTCTTCTATTTAAACTCGTACATGAACTTATTGAATGGATCTGTATCAATATAGAGGCACACCATTATTTAACAACTGACGTGGACCATTAGTGGAGGTCAATGTGGGCTTATATGTTCAGCATAAACGGGCTGAAACCAAATGGATTTCCAATTACACAAGGCCCTACATAAAAATATTGCTCAGGCCTTGGCTGTTGAGAAAAGCCCATTGTATCCAAATATTATCAAACATTGATATGATCATTTATTGTTCTTATAAGTCCCTTCATTAACTTTTTCTTTTTGTTACAATTAAAAGTCAATTATAGAATTGGTTGGTAGTGTAATAGTGTTCCTTGCAAGTAGCATGACTATGATATAAATCTGTCTTTGTTTTTTTTGTTTAAATGGAGATTTGGCAAGAGATTGAGCAACCCAATAAAAGACCATTATATCAATTTTTATCATTTCTCTTCGTTTTCGATTAAAAAATAATATGATATTTGCATTTTTAAACTTAGTATGTCCTGTGGGAGACACAATTGTTGACTGAGACTTGGATAGTTCAACCCACTAAAGGTCCTCTCGTGACTCCATCAAGAGAGGCCATATGGAATAGAAATCATTTGTAGTTGACATCCTCGGCCAAGTGAAGATTTAACAGTAGAATTGGTATTGATTTGATTTGGAGTTTGTTTATGATATTCAAAGTATCTTGTGACAAAGAAATGTTTGTTTTATATGCATTTGGCATATGTTTTTTTTTCTTCTTTTGCACCGATTAATATATATATATAAGTTTAGCTACAGATGTATGTAAGCCTAATTTTGCAGTTTTTAAATGTCAATAAATTCGCCAATAAATATATGCTAATATATTGATAATTGTTCCTAGGTAATGTATTAACTTCTTTCAAAACAAACACACTGTATATGTTAAGATGTTTTGGGTGAAGAAAAGTTCACACAATTCTCGAAGGATGCTGAACGCCTTAAAAGTTTGGAAGACCTTGGAGAGTTTGGGAGTCCGTTGGAGGCTACCCCGAGTTAAGTATGATATTAAGATAGTTTGAGAGATATGAGCTCCTTGCGACTAAATGTCAATGATACTGTGGAGATTGAGTCTTATACATGTGATTATCTACTTTGGTGGATTCCAATACGCGTGATCTGTGTATTTGACTTCATCGTTGTTATTTTTTACACGCCAAGACAATATTTCACATGTGTTTTATTATGTCCAATGAACTTATAAATGTTTTATGTGTCATTATGTACAAATAACAGGAGTTACACACTAGGTTGGGTGTGGAGAATTATAGGTGGCCACATTACATGGTACTTAAAACGACCAAATGTCAGCACATACTTGGTTGTGTTCAGCCAACACTAAGCACTCAGTGGCTGTACTTCTCTGCACACCACTATGAAAGCTTTTCAAAATGTTGGTTGATAATGCACTGCAGCTATAGCTACTCCAAATCTAAGTGGATCCATAACTAAATAATAGTAACATTCACATGCGGTTTTTGACTTTAGAATGTACATAAATATGCATCAACTCAAAACAGCCCTATCGTGATCATTAAAAATTGTAATAAATCATCAAAATATTCTTGGTGATAAGAAGTTGGGCGTTAGATTCAATCACATTTTGTAATGCAATTGGGATAATCTGTTTTTGGCAAAGAAAAATTGAAGACATCTCAAGGAGGATAGTGGGAAAAAACGGTAAAAGTTGACGAATTTCATGGGTTCTTGGTCATAAACCACTACCTCTCTATCTAGTGTAGTTGATGGAGAAGATAAATACGCAGCAATAATTATTGCTTTTGAAAGCAATAAAGAAAAAAAATAGCAGTAGCATCTATATAAGAAATTAAACCAAAAACAAAGAAAATGAAGCAGTAACCAAATTGGGTACGTAGTTCATAATTATTCCGTGGAGATATGGTTGTAATGCAACTATATAATCTCTATTGGATTACCATATAATTATATTATTAGTATTTCAATATATTCTCCTTGCAATTTTTTTTCTTTATTACTTGTGTGCATATTTAATAATAGTTGACCAAACTTGCACCTGACATTTCTCTGAAACAGTAGAACTCGGGCTTCAAAGAAACCAGCCTGTAACATTATTACAAGCTTAAAACATAAATCAATTTTAGAGTTATATATAAATAAATTGCTACTGTGTTTACAT
The DNA here is from genome assembly GCA_036897485.1 of Pelargonium nanum. Lineage (NCBI taxonomy): Eukaryota > Viridiplantae > Streptophyta > Magnoliopsida > Geraniales > Geraniaceae > Pelargonium > Pelargonium nanum. The sequence continues at coordinate 9,121 of JAYMTF010001578.1, read as the reverse complement.
TTGTGCACAGAAGCTAATCTGGGTTTCATTTCCAATAAAGGCAGCGACAGCAACCTCGTTGACTTTCATGAATAAAGGAGGGAAATGAACGGCTGAGATGCGAAGTGAGAGTCAGATCATGTGTGTAACGTGCCAACCACCACCCACACGGTACTAAGTCACAGGTCACATTACTTGCAATGAAGTCATATAAAGTTGAGCCGCTTTATATAAATGAAGAGAGTAGTTGTAGTTTCCGATTCACACTCTCAGTTGAGTTCTCACTTCTCAGAAATAAATATTAGCAACACTAAGAAGATAAGAGAACCCAACAGCAACAAAGTGTAGTCGCTATTTTGAGTTTGGATAAAATTACGATGGCGTCTTCAGCAAAAGGAGGAGCTCATAGAATCTGCGCCATCTGTTTCTGCTTCTTCTTCTTTGTCTTCGCCATTTCATCTTCTTCTGCTCGTAACACCATCATTCCACTTTCAGGTACCTATCTTTCCAATGGCGTTTGTTTGTTTGTTTGTTTTCCCTCTAGATTAGTTAATTAGTTCAGTGAAATATCAATTTTGGGTTCCGATCACAGTTATCGCGTTTGAACTCGTGCATTTTATAATCAAGTCGTATGTGTGTATCGGTCTCTAAAGCATGTACACATGATTAATTAATCGTGTTATGACACACACAATATATTCATTTAAGAGTATAAATGTAAATTAATCATAATAGTATGTTGAACATGTTAGGTCGTGTTCATATTGATCGTTATGTGTCAATACATTCAAATATTAGTTATCATGATTTAACACACGATTACTATCAATATTGTTTTTGTGTGGGTTGTACCACAAACAATTAACCTTAAACACGACATAAAATGACACAAACACACGAATGACCAACTCTACTCCGCACCTCGTAAATGCATATCGGTATAACTTATATTGTTGTTAATCAATTATAGAGTCTGAGAGTTCAATGCTTGCACAAAATATTATTGAATTTAATTGTGATGTCGGTGCCATGGATGAAGGGGAATGGAAATATATTTGCAAGCAGCTGGGTTTGAAAATTGTAGTGGGAATGAAAATCACTGTTGAGTAATTATTGAATTTATTTAACAGTTAGGTCAAGCTCTTGGTAGCAAATATATTTGTGTGCACTTGGATCCATATTCAATACAATAAAATGTTAAAGTTAGTTAATTTATGGCATATTTAATATCATTAAACAGCTGTGTCTCTCTTGATTAGAGACAGCCTCGTATTTTTCATAACCCTGTTGATTCTACCACTCATACACGTCGTTTTCCTGCCATGGTCAACAAACCAGTCCACGCGTTTTTGTCATTTGTTTTTTACACTAAAACAAAAATCACCACTGATCTTCCGTCGTTTTATAAAATTTTGTCCTGCATTACATATATAAGGACAACTTGTTTGATATGTATGGTTTAAGAAATGCGGTTTATCTTATTTTTGATTTCATGCAGGTGGTAAAATGGTGACGACCATGGCAGCTGGAGGAAGGTCGTTGAAGGTGAGCACCGACGACTACAGTGACCCAACAGCGAACAGAGGGCACGATCCTCCGGCCACCAGGAACGCCGTCAGGTCTGGTGGTGGTCGCCGAGGCTAGCCACCCACCTAATCACCTTATTAACCTCCCACGGGCCACGGGCCACGTGCATGTATCTATATATGCAATGAAAGGATGCTTATTTATATATATGTATGTGTATTCTCAGTGAGTTCAAAACCAATGACACGTACGGTGCTTATTAAATAAATAAACAAATAAGCTATTGGTTGTTATAGCTTATCGATCTGCTACTAATATTATCTGGATATATGTTTACTACATGTAAGTTGATTTTTTAATTTGTATTTTTTCATTATAAATCATATTATATTTTGCATTGCAATGAATATGTGGTTCAATTTTGTTTTTGTTGCACTGTTTATGATAAGAAACCGATAGAGTGTATGGGCCTTAGATATGCTGAGCGCAAGCCCATAAAAGGTATCAAGATTGACCCAACTGCTCGGCTATAATAAGCCCATTTACAGACCCGACCCAACATTGGGTGCTGTGATTCAACTCATCTAGAACTCATCACCCGCAGGTAACAATAACAAGAAAGTAAGCAGCAAGTAATGCATTTTGGCTGATTCAGAAATGTCCAAATAAAATAAATATTTCCAGAATTTATCTGTATATTCCTCTCCAAGTAACGGGGATAAATCTGACTAAAATTGAAAAGAAGAAGAGAAAGGTAAGGTAGTGGAGTGGACTCCACCAGCTGTCTTCTTCCTCCATTTCTCTCTTTCTCATCAACAGATCTCTCACTACACTTGAGTGACCACAGCTGATTCAATTCGAATCACATAACCATGAGCTGGTTCAGGAACTTGGTCCAAGTCTCTGCTATTAGATCATCCTTGAAAACCAAACCCACCGCCACTAGCACCAGCTCCTGGTTCACCTCTCTTTCTCACTTCAGCACCGAGCAGGCCCATCCGGAACCTGCAACTAGGTTCGCCGGCCTGGGTCCCACGAAGTCCGATGAGAAGCCGAGGGTGGTGGTGTTGGGAACCGGCTGGGCTGGGTGCCGCCTTATGAAAGGCTTGGACACCAATATCTATGACGTTGTCTGTGTGTCTCCACGGAACCACATGGTCTTCACTCCTCTTCTCGCCTCCACCTGCGTCGGCACTCTCGAGTTCAGGTCCGTCGCGGAACCGATTGGCAGGATCCAGCCCGCCATTTCTAGGGAACCGGGGTCTTACTTTTGTCTTGCGAACTCCACTGGCATCGATACCGATAAACATGTGGTACTAATTACTATTTTTGGGTTTTTCTATACTTGCTCTGTTACTAGTAGTAGTATTAGTAGATTTGTTGTTGTGTTGTGTTGTGTTCAATTGACGGTAATTTCTTAATCTTGTTGTGGAAATTGAGTCTGGATTTACGGTTGAAGTTCTTTCTAGAACAGAATTGGTAATTGGTATTGGAACTTGATAGTATATCTGAAGAGATCAAATTTGACAGCAGTTTTTATGATTCTACATTTTTGGAAACTATTAGGTACTGAAACTTGTCTGCTTTTCTACATTATTTTAAATTTATTTGGGTTATATACTTATATGAAACATTTTGATGACTTTGTAATAAGATTTTATCTCATTGTTTCTCGGTGTATTATACTCTGTTTTGGAGAAAGTCAACAGAAACCACCAATAGAAGAAGAAGCAGCCAGACTGAGGTGTTTCGAATGAATAATTTTTACAAGGATATTTACAATTTCACATATCACTAAATTCTGTTTTTTGGTATCCTACTATATTGTCGGTACAATTTTTTTTAGATTGGTTATGTGTTCCATTGATTGTATTTTTTGTTTCTTGTTTGTGCATTTTCAGTTCGGATTTTTTTTAGGGATTAGTCTAAACATCACTGAAAGTGAATTCCTAGTTGGCAGTGGCCAGTGGGCCTGGGACACTAGACAGTGTGTCAACTGTCAAGAGAGACCTGGATTTGGTCAAGACTTCAGAATTGGTTTTTGTTTTGTGATTCTAAATTCCCCACTTTGTAGGTTACTACTGTTTATTTTTTTATAAATCCTGGAATTAAGCAGTCTTTTTTATGCTTCCCTGTGGTATATGAACGTTAATACAGAGAAATGTGTACTGTAAATTTTCTTTTTTACCTAGGCTTGATCAAAAGATGTTTGGTATTGTGCATTGTAGGTGCGTTGTGAGACTGTTACTGATGGATTAAGCACCTTGGATCCCTGGAAGTTTGAAATATCATATGATAAGTTGGTTATTGCCTTGGGAGCACAGGCCTCCACTTTTGGAATCCAGGGTGTGAAAGAACACGCTATATTTCTTCGTGAAGTTTATCATGCTCAAGAAATTCGTAGAAAGCTACTCCTAAACCTGATGTTGTCTGATGTGCCCGGTATGATGCTCTAAGGATACACCAAATTTTCTGTCGAACCTATTTTATTTTATTTTCTGAATTCTGCTTTGGCTTGGAGCACAGGGATTTCTGAGGAGGAGAAATGCCGACTTCTACACTGTGTTGTTGTTGGAGGTGGTCCCACAGGAGTTGAGTTTAGTGGTGAGCTCAGTGATTTTATCATCAATGACGTGCATCAGAGATATTCCCATGTGAAAGATTACATCCATGTTACTTTGATTGAGGTCTGCCTTATCTTCACCATATGCATATTAGAGAACTATTTGCTGTGGAAAAGTTCTCTATCTGGCTATACTAGGATGAAGAACTATTCCTGGCTTGTGACTATGGTTTTTTTATGATGTAATTAGTATTTTCTATTCTTATAGGCAAACGAGATATTATCTTCTTTTGATGATCGTCTGCGGCACTATGCTACTAAGCAATTGACAAAGGTAAGTGCTCTCAGTTACTATAATTTTCTTGACCTTTACCTTATATTTATTCCTTTTGATACTTTGGTGCATATCTAATACTGAATGTGCCTATACTTTATGATGCTGTTTATAGAATGCTATTTATGCTGTGAAATCTAAAAGAATAATATTCACACGAAATTTCGTGATAGACGGGTCACTTAACCCTTTTGGCCAATTGTTGTGTTTTAAACTAGTGGGCGCATAGATTGTTAAGAAATCTATCTAATTCTAACCTGTAGTTTATTCCAGTCAGGAGTTCGTCTAGTCCGCGGAATTGTCAAGGATGTTCAACCTAAGAAGTTAATTCTTAATGATGGCACAGAGGTTCCATATGGTTTGCTAGTGTGGTCTACAGGTGTTGGTCCTTCAGCCTTTGTTAAGGATTTGGAACTTCCAAAATCTCCTGGTGGAAGGTAGGTCTTCAATGTTTCTTCAAGATGCATTCATCCATACTTCATATTATATTTACATAAATAGGTGGGTTTTAGCTGATCAGCTCTCTTCATGTGTGCAGGATTGGTATTGATGAATGGTTAAGAGTTCCATCTGTGCAGGATGTGTTTGCAATAGGCGACTGTTGTGGATTTCTTGAAGATACTGGCAAGCCAGTTCTTCCAGCTTTGGCCCAGGTAAGATTTGGACCATTTCAACTTACTTGCATTCTACATTAAATATTGTTTTTGGATCATGAAGTTCGGGATTTTAAGTTTTGGGTTGGAGGTGTAGCCATGTAGGTTATAATGGAAAATTAGCTTCTGGTGCTGCTTTATGATTCGTATCACAATCTATTCATGGCATTGTAATAGCCTAATAGGGCAAAGTTGTCATGATACAAGAAAACTATGAAGGTTTATAAATTGTATTTGTTTGACCTCCTCTCAGTGAAAGGGGGTTGAGGGAAGTTTCCAATGCTCTTTGGTTTATAAATAAGCTTTTTGGTTTCTTGTGGTAGTGATCAATGATCATTGGTGGATGACTGTGATGCTTTTCAAAACAGGTTGCTGAGAGGCAAGGTAAATATTTAGCGGAGCTACTGAATGGAATTGGTGCAGGTGGTGGAGGACGAGCGAACAGTGCAAAAGACATGAAATATGGAGACAAATTTGTTTACAAGCATCTTGGAAGCATGGCAACCATTGGCAGATTCAAGGCTCTTGTGGACCTTAGACAGAGCAAGGTTACTTTCTAGTTTCTTCTCATTCCCTATCTATTCTCTTCTCTTTAGTGATTGACAAATGAATTTGCTACTCACTTGTGGATTATTCTGAATAGGATGCAAAGGGAATATCCATGGCAGGTTTTGCCAGTTGGTTTATTTGGCGCTCTGCATATCTAACGCGTGTAATAAGCTGGAGGAACAGATTCTATGTGGCGATCAACTGGGCTACAACTTTTGTATTTGGTCGCGATATAAGCAGAATATAGATCAGAAATCCAAGTTATCTTTTCATACCAAAACCACTCTATTTTTATTTGTTGCAACGCCAAATTATAATGATCCTTTCTGTTTTTCATTACTGGCAGGAAAATTATTGCCTCGTGAAACTGTGGAATGACTGCTGCGGGATCTCTCTCTCTCCCCCTGCTTTTCATTTACCATCATAGTCGGAAAAGAGAGACAACTTCTTTTCTATAAACATTTCTGCTCTTTTACTTTGTTTGTAAGTGCCATGCATCTGTCAATTCTTGTGTTCTTATTGTACATTATCTCATATCAGCTGTACTGCAAAACAGCAATACAACTATTTCCTTAATGTGAAGCTAAAAATTAGATTAATTTATGCTCGTTCCGCATATGTTTAGATTTGATCTCATGTTGGAGGTATTCTTTAATTTTCTGGTTTAATCTTATCTTTTTGCATACATTGTTTGAATAATGAGCAGTGACTGACATTGCTCATCATCATGATCATGTTAGAAATTTGCAAGTTCATATATGGTATGCAAGCATAAAAGTATCCAAAATATGAGTATGTTCTTATTGGACATTTGCAAGTTCTAGTAAGGTATGCATTACATAACTGACATTGTTTCACAGATATGAGTTCTCCATTGAGAACCAAATAAAGATGAGAACCAATCTACAAGATTGAGTGCATCAAAATGATATTCTACTGATATTTGTTTAGAGCAGTGTAAGCCACAGATAGAAACTAGTCCCAGTTTAACATGGTTGATGCCTCCATTCACAAAGATTTGCACCCTCAAAATTTGTCACAAGTTAGGACCACAAATTGTCTACAGCTCTTGAACTAGCCAATTTTTTGCCAATGAGATCCCTTAATTCAATCTCACCTGGAAACCTGCCCTCCTTCAGCTTGGAGAAAACCTATACATTAAATAGAACAAAGGTTAATACACTATAATATGGTGCAAACAGATACAGAAGATTCAGAACAGAGCAATTTTTTTTTAACAAATATCTGATCAGTCAAGCGTTGTCATGAATCAATTATCTTATTCTTAAGCATGGGTCTTTGAATCAAATGCTTCGTGGATCAGAATGTAGCAGACTCCTAAGGGAACTAGAGTGATATAAAATAGTACTGCCAAGTGCCAACCATCCTCGGTCCTGTTATGGATGGCCACAGACATCCCTCTGCACTGGCTTCTTATGACCATGGAACTCAGATTATGGAAGTTTTACTCTAGATTTTTAGGAACCCAAGAATTTGGGTTTTAATCAACCAGATAAAGCACTTTGCAACATAATTAAACATAAAAGAAAAGGAACGGGCACCAACCAATTCATCATTGCAGTAAACCTCGAAAGCCCCAGAGCTTTGTAGGAAGGATTGGACTGCATTGCCTAGAAGCCAGGTTGTCGCAATGGTCCCAAACTTATTTGCACGTAAGGTGAAGTACCAAGAAGGCGGTGTCATGAGCCCCAGCATCGGAAAAATGTGTTCACCTGCCGTTATCATTCCAATAACCCCTATCTGAACAACTGGTACCAATTTGCTCAATAGACGCTTTGGTAGAGCTGGGGGGTAATTTGCAAGAACAACATCAATGCCAGGAAATGCAGTATCCAACATCTTCTTCATAGTCACAGCAGTACCCCTGTAATCAATTTCAGCGGAAATTTAAACACTTTATTCAAAATAAAGTAAAAGGAGTTGAGGTAGTATAACATTCACACGAATATTCAAATTAGAATCAATAATATTTTTACAATATGTTAGTTGGTATCCCTTGATTTTGTTACAATACGTGCTCATAGGTTTATAAGAGGAAATGAACATCATTAACTAACTTCAACTTAGTTTTTCTCAAAATAGAAACAAGGCCCCTAAAATTTTAGGAGGGGTGTACTGTGTAGTATCAATTATGCAATAGGCCTAATGGATGCATATTTAGAACTAATTTAACTAAATACCAAGTTGTGTTTATGAGCATATGTATGATAAAATCTGGATTTCATCATATCCAGGTGACAAGTATTGAAATTGAATAAGTAACTAACCATATTCCATATTCTCAATCCAATGCACAGAAAAAAATCATAACAAATTGGCAAATACATAAAAAAAGAGAGGAAGAAGATAAAAAAAAACCTGTAAGAGCAAGAAGAACAGAAGTTGATATGGACCGTACTTCCGAGGCCAATTCCACCGCCAAGGGATGGTGCTGATTTCTGAAACAAAAGCGCAAACTAAAATAGTGAGAAATAATTTCTTTGCGAATTCCAGTTGAAATCAGAGGAATTTGTGGAAACCACCTGAGTTGGGAAGTCTAGGGTTTCTGGGGAAACCAGCGGCGGATGCTGGTGATGGTGGTGGTGGTGATGGGGAGGTTTATGTGGAGGTGGTGGCGGTGGAGTGAAGAGGTTGATAAGGTCCGTGCAAAAGAGAAACAGAGGTAACCCTACCAGAAGCATCTGGACTCGATCCATTGCCTCACAGTCACAGAGAGCGACAGAGAAACAGAGGAAGAAGATGCGTGTATTGATGCCAATTTTCAGTTTTGTTGAACTGTTGTGAATTGTGATGAACTAAATGCCCTACCGTTTGGATATTACCACAAAAATCTGCTACTCTCGGATTAAGCTATCCAAACTTTGGTTGTTGTCCACTCCAAATAGGGTTTGCATTGTCCCGAGAAAGAAAAAGGATATAGATGAAACCAAAAGCACAAGTCCACGTGTATTGCTATTAGAGAGTTACAACTAATAAGAAAATGACACATGTACCCAAAGTAATGTTTTACATATATAAGTAGATAGATTGTTCCCCAAGTAACGGGGATAAATCGGATCAACAGTTGTCATCTTCCTCCATTTCTCTACTCTCATGAATCTCATAACATATCTTTCACTCCACTTGAGTGACCACAATTCGAATCACACTGCCATTTTCAGAGATCACCATGAGCTGGCTCAGGAACCTACTCCAAGTCTCAGCTATCAGATCATCCTTGAAAACCAAACCCACCACCGCCACAACCACCTGGTTCGCCTCTCTTTCCCACTTCAGCACCGACCAGACCCGTCCGGAAACCGCCACTAGGTTCGCCGGCCTGGGTCCCACGAAGGCCGATGAGAAGCCGAGGGTGGTGGTGCTGGGCACCGGCTGGGCTGGGTGCCGCCTCATGATGGGCTTGGACACCAATATCTACGACGTTGTTTGTGTCTCTCCTCGGAACCACATGGTCTTCACTCCTCTTCTCGCCTCCACCTGCGTCGGCACTCTCGA
>JAYMTF010001577.1:0-22455 GCA_036897485.1 Pelargonium nanum | reverse complement strand
AGAATTACCCCCCCTGTTGTGTAGCTCAACTTTAAAAAATAAAATAAAAAGGAGTTGCAATCGATGTCGGGACTCAAAGGCCAATACAACTCACTACGATTGGCACAGAATCAACAGACTGAGCAATAGTTCGAGCCATGTGATTCGTAGACTCACAAATAGAAGACAAAATAAACTATCTATGCTCCCGAGATAAAGTCAGATATCTCAAATAGTCAAACCAAAGACATCGGTAGCCTCCCCCTCAGTCTAGATCAAACGCACCAGGTCGTCCAGCTCAATCTCAACTGTGATATTGTGCCAACCCCTCTCCACCACCCAAAGGATGGCCTCCTTCAAAGCTGCCGCCTCCAAGACAGCCACCCCAACCCACCTGACCCCTAAATTATTTTATTTTTAACTTTTAACTTATGCTAATTAAAATCAATCATAACACAACACATGTCAGGCCGAGCTGAACAGCGAACCGCTAAATCCATGTTTTGAATGTGATGTCTAATTGTTATGGGCCGCTTGGCCGAATCCAATTTGGGTATTTTTGATAGGAGTAACCGCGAAACTGTAATAGGAATTTGGAGGAGGTTGTGAAAAGAAGTAAGTAGAAAGTAGAAAGCACAAGGAGCGGACGAGTAGTTGGAAGCTTAGGTGAGAGCGACCAAAACAGTTGCCGAAAGACACTCTCTTTGAATTGGACTGTCTGGTATGTAAGTTAGTGAGTTGGTTCTCTCTCTACCCTCTGCTCATCCTCAGCTAATTTGACTTGCTCTCTCTTTCTATCAGTTTCTGCTTCCTTCTCTCTCTCCACCTGTTTCACAGAGAGACAGAGAGGAAGCTCTGAAAATTTCGCTATGAGGGCAATGCCAGAAGCAGCACTCATCATCTGGCCCTTAGCCATAAAGGTCGGTCTGCTCGTCACCGGCTGGTGGGACGACATCAACGACTCCTCTAACTGGCAGGACGGCATCTTCTACGCTCTCTGCGCCGCCTATGCTCTCGTCTCCTCCGTCGCTCTCGTATGTTCTCTTCTCTTTGCTTCGATTTCCTACGAATTGGTTGTTTGATTTGGCCTGTGATTGAGTCATTGTTGTTTGAAATTGGATCGTGATTGCTTAATTTCTTGCTTCTTTTCCTCGTTTGCAACTTCTGCATTGCTAGGTTTTTGGTTGGTAAGATACTGACATTGTAATAGAGCTCCGGCAGGTTGGTTTGGGGCAGTAACGAAGTGTACTCATATAGTTCAATTTTTTTCCCAATTATTTTCCTGGTGAACTTTTTAAAATATATTTTTATTGTACTAGAACAAAGTTTTTTGTATAGCTCTTAATGGGTTCTTTCTGATATATTTTCACACATAGGTTTGTAACTAGCAATTTAGCATTGAGATTAAGTTAATAAAATTGATGTTGATGATGTTGCATTGTTTCTTTGGTTATTCAAGTTCTAACCGGCTGTAATGATGTTTTTTATGCTGTTGAGGTCATGGTTTAAGACTGATTGACAGTTTCTGACCTGGGTGTTTGTGTTGATGTGCTGCAGATTCAATTAATTAGGATTGAATTGAGAGTGCCCGAATATGGCTGGACAACACAGAAGGTTTTCCATCTCATGAACTTCATTGTTAATGGAGGTGATAATTGAGGCAACAATGTTGTTTGGTTAATATTGTCTCGTTTGGTACTGATTAAATACTTTGGTTGTGCATTTTAATGTTGCAGTACGTGCTGTTGTGTTTGGATTTCACACAGAAGTATTTCAATTGCATCCCAAGGTTAGTATTTGTGTGTATTCTTGACATTATGTGGTATGTCTTTTACGTTATTTATACTTAAGGCTCTCACTAAGTATGAATGCCCCTAATCATGTTTTGCATAGTAATTTCATTTCCTGTAGTTTATCTTGGTAGCAACTTTATTCTATAAGAAGGGTTTAAAACTATTAACCGCACCAGATAACCTTAAACAATTCAAGATTATGGGTTACTACTAACCTTATTGCTAAATTTGATAATAGGCTATATATAATGTCTTGTTTTTCTACTACTATTAGGCTACATATAATGGCAAGGTCGACCTTATTAGTAAAGTTTCACTTGCACCTTTATATATAACTCATTCGTTTTATACTTATCCAATGCGAGATTTTAGTCACCACTTCAACACTCTCCCTCAAGTGCGAGTCTCACATTTTTCTTTTATTAGCGGGCTCGACATGTGCATAATCGGGCACTTTTTAATCGGCACCTCCACAAGTGGGCCACTGCAGACATGTCCTTCTGCAAGTGAGCCTGAGACCACAAGAGAGCCAACATAAACGGGCCACCTTCGTGCCAAGTTTGGGAACAAAACCTGCTCTAATACCATGTTAAGAACCAATTCAACTAAAATAAGTTCATAGTTGAAGTCCCTATAATTTTGTTCTCTAACATGCCCCCTCACGTGCAAGCTCATTATCACTTTGCACTAGAACATCATATATTAAAGATGGTTTATGCAGTTGAAATGGAAGGAAATTTGAATGTATTTTGTGTAAAATGTGATCTCTATGTTGCCTAATGTATACATTCTGATGTTGGATGACTTCATTTTTTACCAGGTATTAATCTGGGTGTTATTAGATCTTCCGGGGCTTTTGTTTTTCTCAACGTATACACTTCTTGTCCTATTTTGGGCAGAGATATATCATCAGGCAAGTAATCTTAGATGCCTCTTCATATTAAGGGCTACGGTTTTCTGTTATTTCAAGGTTGATCCTTGAGTAAGATACACAAGATTGTGGATGAAATTATCTCTTTCAATCTGATTAGGAGTTTTTTTCCCCCCCTGTTAATTTGCAGGCAAGAAGCCTACCCACAGACAAACTAAGGATTGTTTTTATATCAGTTAATGCTGGAGTATACTTAATACAGGTGCACTCCATCTCCTTTCACTTATACTGCCTCAGTAGTAATGTAAAGTATCTCTGTTAGGTAGTTGAGTCGGCTCCTGAGTTCTGTTACCCTTTAAGTTTTTTCATCTCATTTTGTTGATTTTTAGCATTTGAAACCCATTGTGTGTAGGACTTCAATAGCATGGTTTTGAACTTGCAGAAATAAATTGTGGATCCATTGCTTGCAATTTGGATTGAACTAACACCTTCTCGCCCTTTGGACTCATCAAGTATAACATGCATTGGCAGACCTAGTTCACCTCAAACCATATTTCTTTAATCAACTCCTTGCTGTAGCATATATGTAAACTTTTTTCATAACTGGCACTCTTTTAGGCCCTCACATAAACACACTAATTCATAATGGGGTACTGATTCAATATCATTTTTTTTATATCCTATTTGCCTTTATTATCATTAGTAAGGTTTACTGAAATGGGCTGTTGGCATCAGGTTTGCATCTGGGTATACCTCTGGATAGATGAGAGCAGTGTTGTGCAATTCATTGGGAAGATATTTATTGCAGGTCAGGACTTTTTACCACCCTATCTAAAAGCTTCAAAACACCCTCTCTTGGAGATCTAAGATTTCATATTGCCATCTGTTTCAAAATATGTTATGTATGCTGAATATCTCATTTTTCCTTTTCAAATAAGCACTCACATATATTAAATTCTTTTTCTCTCAGCGGTGTCATTTATAGCTGCATTAGGTTTTCTGCTGTATGGAGGAAGGTGAGTTTTCTGCATTACCCTGTGTAAATTATTTGAAGCATGTGGAGTTTCTCAATTTCTCAATGTTCTTTAGTATTGTTGACTCAACTTTTGTATCTGTTGGTTAATTTTTCCTGTTGATTGTCATACATGACGCTTCCAGATTATTCTTCATGCTGAGACGATTTCCAATTGAATCTAAAGGGCGAAGGAAGAAGCTTCATGAGGTTTTTCCCTACTATAAATTTGTCCATCAGCTTACATAACTTATTTGCTAGATTTGTTATGACAAAATAAACATAATTCAAGAAACTTTAATCCAGTTTTGCTGACTTAAGTTGCGCCTTGTATTGCAGGTTGGATCTGTTACAGCCATATGTTTCACCTGCTTTCTGATAAGATGCATTGTGGTAAGCTTCAACCTATATGGTAGATGGGTATGTCAAGGAAAAGAAATTGCAAAGTCATGCATCATGAAACTCAAATTGTAGAAAATAAGATATACTGTTCTTTCATCTTATCTTTTTTGCAGATCATATCATGTTGCTGCCTGCCCATGACAGCATGTCAATATTTCATTTGCACATGACATCATGTGGAACTATTCCATTAGTTTTATCTTATTTTGACTGAACTGTACTTAGAAAACAATAATGCTCTAACAGAAACAAAATAGTCACCCATCAGATACTAGGGTTTTTAACCTTATTCTATCTTTTTTTATCAAAGATGCAAATACTGCGGAAAGTTTACAAGTAGTTTTGTATCAGTAAAAGATTCATTAGGTAGAATTGCTATTTTTATAGTTAAAAGTCAGTTGGGAGCATCTCCATAACAGTATTATATATGTGAAGCTGTCAGAGCAGTTAAAATAGAATATATTACTATAAGGCCTTTTTTGAAAACATCAAGTACACAGCGTACCACTACTGCTTTCATCACATGCTTTCTAAGGTGTTGCTGCTTTAGTGAACAGAAACTTAGGACTTGTTTTGCCAAATGCAGGATGTTTTATCTGCTTTTGATACAGATGCGTCACTAGATGTTTTGTATCATCCAGTTTTGAACTTCTTCTACTACATGGTAATCTACTTATAGAGTGTATCTAAGCATGCAATTTTCATTATTATCATTATTTTCTTTGTGTCTTTTTAATTAAGCCTGGATATTGTTTATTTTGATTGCCTTGCATAACAGCTGGTTGAGATCCTACCTTCTGCTCTTGTTCTTTACATCCTGCGCAAGTTGCCTCCTAAGAGAATATCAGCCCAATATCACCCCATTCGTTAGCCATTGTGCATCTTCGCACTTTTAGAGATTCTTCTCGCCTCAGAAAATTTTCATGGTTCGGAAGTTAGATGCTACTGGAGTTGAGCAAGAGACGCAGAGCCAGAAAAACGCCGGGATGTAGTATTCCGGTCCGGCTCATGGAACAAGCAAATTCTTTTTACATGTATATTACACAGCCAATTGTAGCTTGCTGAAGTCTAGATGATTTGAATTTATTCTTCTGAGCCGTGTTTTACTTGGAAGAATTGGTTATCTAATTGTGTATGCATTTTATGTGGTCACCATTTGGATAGAGAGAATTTCTTGTAATTTGAATGCAGTAGGTTCTGCTTCATCTTGGTTCAGAGTTTCTGACACAATAGTTTGTCCTCGGATATGATTGTAAAAGTTGAAAATAAGTTGAAACTAGGGTTATATTTTTATCAAAAGGTTCTCTATAATTTTGTAATGGAAATGGAGTAAAATTACTAAAATATGAGCAACAATAGCTAAAGGGGTCTTTGGTTTTCAAATACATCAGCCTCGTCCCTTATGATCATGCAGAATGGAACCAAAATTTATTTTCCGTTAAGAGGCTTGATGGAATCTTTCCATTCTGTTTTCCCAGACAAACAGGGTACCAAGTGGTTGTATGGTTCATCTTTTAAGCTTCTTCGTCTCAATGTCTATAGTCTATAGGCATTTCACCCAAAAGTTGTTTGGTTGTGAGCTCCTCCGACTTCAACTTTCAAACATTTCACTTTCACAATGGCCCTGCAAGAGCTTTTCCAACACGAGGTGGGAGGCTCCTTTGAGAGTTATTGTAGCTTATGTGGAAAAAATGAATCTCAAATTACCATTTACCCTTTTGCTTCATCTCCAGCACTGCCCTCAATTCTGATTTACTCATGCACCAGTCTCGAGCTCCAGATCGATCATGGAGAAAGAGAAGAACAAAGACAAAGAGAGTCGACCATGGAAAAAGAGAATATAGACAAGGTCGACCATAGATAGATGAGGGTCAACCACATAGTTAAATCACTTGATATTTTTCAATACTAACAGATGAAAGTCGACCGTAGAGCAAGAGAAGGTGATCGATAGACAAAAAGGGTCAACCACATAGTTAGATGACTCCATATTTTCCAATAATGACAGATGGATGTCGACCATGAAACAGGAGAAGGTGATTGATAAACAGACCACACATAGAGAGAATCGACCACATAGTTATATGATATGATGTTTGCCAATAAACACAAATGAGAGTTAACCACATAGTTATTTTATGCTTGTTCATAAAAAATCCTTTTAGTCGTTTCAAAATAACACCCGTACTTTCAAACGAATTTACCAAACAATATCATAATCTAGAATTCTTTTTCAATCTCCTTCCGGACATTACTTTACCAAACAAATAATTTATTCACTAAAGACATCTAACCTCATTCCAACTACTTCTAAAAACATTTTACTTCTACAAACAATTCAAGTAGACAACCCAAACAAACCCCAATCAAAATTGGAATGAGATGTAAAAGAAATCACTGCAATGCAAGGCCTGTGGATAAGCGTCTTCCAGAAAATAAGAAGCTGAGATTATGATTGTCAAAGACGATTTGCAATACAAAACCTTTGAATTTATGGTTGCTGAAATCTTAGTCAAATGTCAGGGTGGATTCTATATATTACATGGTGAATTATCCTTCTTGTCAACCCTATCTCCTTCCAATGCAATGACAGCTTCACTGATTAGGTTTTCTCAAAAACCTGATCAATCTTGGTGAATTTCCATTGCAGGTGGAGCGAATCTCACATTTGCTGGCCTTGCTACCACAACATCTTCGTCCGCAAACAGTGCTTTGATAAAGGCAGGGGTTCTGAGAGGCCGACGACCAGTCATTTGTGGATATACATCTTCCAGAAAATAATAGGCATGACCAGCTATCATTCCCTGAATTGTCGGAAGAAAAAGATAAGAAGCAATTAGATTTTAAAAAAGAACGGTTAGTTTATAGAAGGAGGCATAAAAGACCATATGCAGGGATGATTTATAAGGTCAAAAGATAGTTCCACCCATCGGCTAAGAAACTGTGCTACCCACTGATCCTAAAAAGTGGTTCCGGTTACAGACTAGGCTAGCTCAGGCATGACGATAATTCTTCACAAGGACTAGACTTCTCCCATCTATTGAACACCAAGTTCCCACTTAATTAAAACTGTTCCACACTTCATTTCATTGCCTAATTATAAGGCTTTACTCTTTCTTTAACCTTGCCTAGCTGAAAAATACCCAGTTATATAAAAAAATTATAAACACCCGGGGTTCAAATTACTAGTTAACTGAACCATCAATGATTAACCAAAAAATTGAACGAATAACGTACCAATAGATCCACCCAAGCACTAGCACCGACTAGGACAGAAAATCCCAACAGAACCTGCAGGACAATTAAGGACATTACCGTTACTAAACTTCACTAGTCCACTGTGTGTGCGCGTATAATAGTAGTTTCAGTACAGAATTTCTACAAGACCACGATGCTTACTCACCCATGGTAGGTAAGCTGCAGTGAAAGTAAAGAGGCCCAAGAAACTCATGTGGATGAAAGGATTTTGCTTACTCCATACATAAACCTGTTGAATATGAAACGAGAAAACACACACTGCTGCTTACAAAGTGTTTAACAACAAAACATATTTTTCATCTGAACTAAGCCATCGTAACTAACCATCATGAATGTCAGTGAATTACTGAGGAATATGATTTTCGCAAAAGATTCTGACAAATAAGGTATCATCCCCCCAATAAGGACAGTTCCAGTCAAAACAGAGGCACCAAACAAGAGCATGTAAAAGAAATCTGCAGTCCTTCCCCTGAAGGAGTTCTCTTCAAGAAGTTTGCAGTATCGAGCAAGAAAGAACATATGGAACATAAAGTCCAAGTCTGGCATCAGCAAGATATAAGAAAGTTAAAAATGATAATATGATGGCTAGTTAAGTTTATCCAAATTTTGGACAAATGACAAAATCGAATGATGCGCAATGTAAATCAGGATAAAACATATAATCACAGAATGTAATTGCTGTGAATTTGCTGATCAAGGTTGAGAAATAATAGTTGTAACATAAATAAAGTATTAAGAACTTTTAATACATTAGATGTGGAAGGACAGCTTCAATATTAAGAACATTTAATATGCTAGATGTGGAAGGACAACTTCTATCTCTGGCTTTGCCCAAAAGGGAATACGAAATATCTTATCTTTATCAAAACAATTATCATCTTAGAATCTTATATCTGCCTTAGTAGTGCATAAAAAGGGGAAAGAAATATTAAATCAAATATTAGGCACCCGACAACAATATGGAATAATTTATCATTGTATGTACGAGTCTCTGTTGATGAACCAAAACAGACACTACAAGTATTCAGCAGCTGCTTTCCTTTCAATTAACCTATAAAACCCAACAGGCCCAAATTCCAAAGGTTGATACTTAATATGGATAAGTAAGAGATCAAAATGCATTTTCTATAGCACACTACTCTATGTCTTACAACCATTTTGAGAAATATTAGTCAATACAATCATATATGGACATAGCATTGCAACTGGTTATTTTTATTGCTTTGTGTGCATAATGCATTATTTTGAAATCATGAATGAGAAACAAGTGATATTCGATACTGATATTTCAACCAATCCTCTCCATCCGTTTCTTATTTAATTCTTTCTTGCTATGAGAAAACTTATGGAATTTGGAACTTTTATGGATAAGGTAACCGAACCTTCCATACTAAACAAACCAAGGGCTTAAAGAGCATTTATAGAATGATAAATTCCCTATTTGCACTTTGCGCTACAAGACAAACATATCACCAAATCAGCTTCAGAGAGACATCAATATTTATTTCAAACTTAGAATGTTATTTACCTAATGGCTTAAGATATAAAACCGTTGAGTCACACGGTAATTCATTTCGCAAAGCTATGTTAACTAGACACCAGACCCTTCACCCTAGGTTATCCATGTTAAAGGATGGGACACTTATATGGGTATGACTACATAAAAATTTTAGGAAAATTTCCATGTTCACATCAACAAATATCTTTCCAAATTGGATGAAATCATGAAGCGTCACAACACACTACGAACTCAAGATTAAATTAGCTTTTACCCATACAGTTTGAGGTATCAATTTGTGACCACAAGTAAACAAATGGGGAGATGAACGTTCAATGCATGTCATTTGCTTCTGAAACAACCATCATAAGGTCATGCAATCGAACCAAGTTGTGAACATAGAAGTAATTAGCAAGTGAAAAACAAAAGCAGTCCTCACAACTTAACTGAATATATAATGCATTCTTTCTTCACATGATTTCTTAGCATGAATATTCTGATTAATCTTTAACTTCAAAAGTTTCTTGTTCATACAAGAGATTATTTACAAAATCAGCAAGTAAATTCAGAAGAGTCATGATACAATTCCTCTAATGTATAACAGCAAAAGATTCTATACAAAAGTTTCATCAACATAAAAATAAAAAATTACCCATCTTCCGGAAGTAGAGGAAATTAGTGACTAGGCGCCAGAACTGATACTGCTTAACCACAAGTCTTGGGTTCAAGTAAAGGTTATAGGGAGAGATAATCTGCAACATTCCACCCAAGAGTTATGAAGAAGAAAAAAATAACTTAACCTCCCAATTCTCCTCTAGTTGAAAAGCAAATGTTCTCTTAAAACTAAAAGACCCTCAATTTCAATGAGCAGAATCAAGGAAACAAAAGTTTAGCCTGAAGCCAGCCATTAATGCTTCAAGACATTAAAATTCTAATAACCTAACAGAATGTAAGGGGTTAATCTCAAGCATTATCCAAAATCAGAAGAATTTAAGCTGAAATCGGGGAAAAAAATCGAACCCAATTGCACAGAACCCAGACAAACACGTATCCTAAGAAGAAACAGACTTCACACGCGAAGATTAACAAAAATACAGAAAGAGAAACAGTACATCGAGAGAGCAGCCAATGGTGGTGACAACGGCGGCTGTGAGATAGGAGCGGGTGATGATTGGCATTTGCTTGTACCATTCCTCGACTGCTTGAGCCATCGTTTCAGCTTGCTGATCAACCTAGAATCGGAAACCCTATCAATTTGATGAAATTGACGATTGTATCGGGGAATCAGAAGTGTTCTCGCTGACTAACCTAGAATCGAAAACCCTAACAATTTGATGAAATTGAGAATTGTATCGGGAAATCAGAAGTGTTCTCGCTCCGGATTGAGAATTGGAAACAATAAAAGAAGGTTCGGGTCGGTACTGCTGATGAGGGAAACAAGGAAGAAATTGGGCGGAAATGCACAGGTCAATTTGGGAATGACAAGTTCTGGCCAATCATATGGCGCGTTAATTACACGCTCCAATCGTCTTTTTTTCTATGTGCTGTGTCTGAGACTGTGTGTGTGGTCTTCAAGTGTGCACCAAGTTATTTGGATGCAACACTGTGGACTTGTTTGGTAACACTGTTTAAAAGAAAAGGGTTAAATAGTGTTTGTCTCTCATGATCTAGTTCTAATTTTGACTTTAACCTCTTAATTAGAGCATAGTATGATTTGATTCTCCTGATCTTTTATTATATTATATATTGTTATTTGTAGGTTATTTATTGACATGTCATTATAGCCAGCCACATCATCAATAATGCCACGCCACAACTCCTCCTCAACAAAAATGAAACGTAACGTTTGAGGACTTTCTAATTTTCTCATCCATTCGGGAACGGATCTCAGGGATAGAATGCATGGCAATTCAAAAAATTCATGTCAATTGATTGCATGTGAAAGACACGTGGACATGGCTTCTAGAGAAATGTGGTAGGTATTCAGTCGATCATAAGTGATTTTCTCTAGCAGGTGACGCAAGTAATGTTTGGTCCGGAGGATTTAATTAGAGCAGTGTTGTGACACCCCTAATTCAACCAAATATAAGACATATTTGGTGGAGACTCTTGTCCAATAACTTGTCGATTCAGGAGGAGCTGATATGTATTCTAACAAAAGAATCGCTGGAAACCTAGAATGTGGTCAAAGTCGAGTTAACATATGTTTCTCTCATGCTTTTTCACGCTTGAATGCTGGCACATAGTGGGTGTTACTAAGCTTAGTACGGGCTGCTCATACTCATTGGAGTGGTTCAATAGACTCTCCCAAGAGAAGTAATTGGATATTGTAGCAGAACATTTATACGTAGCTTGGGCTATCTGAGAAGACTAAAAATGTTGGGATCTAGAAGTCACTATGGAAAAACGTGGAAGACACGATGGACTTTGGCTCTAGTGGTTTGGTGAGGTTGGCATGGAGCAAGAGGAAGTTGGTATGTGCCAGCTTCAAGTGAAGGTCAGTCCGATGGAGGAGGGAAGAGTGGAGGCCTTGCAACAACCTCTAAGAGGTAGGCTGAAAGTGAACATTAATATTGTAGTGAGTAGCTCATGCTTTATCTAAATTTTCTATGTCTTTGTAAGACTTGGCCGGCTGCCTGGGGCTTTGACTCTCCTATAAATTGTGGGTACCATGGACGCTTTCGGATAATCTCATGTTGTAAGTTATATGTTTTTAACGTGATTTTCAACGATTCAAATTATGAGTTATGGGCTGAAAAAAAGCAGACAATAATAATAATTTGGGCCATTTTTTTTTGATGGAATAATTTGGTCCATTTCAAAGCCCACTTTAGCGATTTTACCGTTCTTTTTCGTCAGTTTTTAAAGAGAGATCCAGATTCATCCGTTTCTGTGCCCGCCACTCTCATCTCATTTCAAATTCAAAAAACATCGGTCTCTCTGTCTTTTCCTTCTTCCTTCTTCTTCCAGTTTCTGTCACTCCCTCAACTGCATCAACTCCAGATTCACAACAATGGAGGGCAACGAGCACCCATGCCCCTCACCTTCCCCGTACCGCTCGTCTTTTCTTCTCAAAGACATCTCCAATTTCAAAACCCCCAAACGCCCCTCCTCCATGAACCACTCTGCTCTCTACTCCCCCAACCCTCGCACCTTCTCCACCTCCAAACAAAACCCGCGCACTCCTTCCTCCTTCCGCCGCTACCGACCTTCTCCAGCTCGATCCATGGCCGCTCGCCGCCTCAAGGCCGTCGAGCTCGAGCAGTCGCAGTCAGCTCGGAAGGCACAGACCAAGAAGGAGCACTCGCTCAGGTCTCTCTCCAAATCATTCTCCGTCTGGCTCAATTTCTTGTTTGAAAACCCTGGATCGTGCGGATGTGATTCGCCAGCTGGTGGGAATCGGATCGGAGACACGGCGTCGGTGAATGGGAAGAGGGAGGGAGGGCCCGGGATCGGGCTGCGGGTCGATGGGGTGTGGCGAAGCCCGAAGCGGCAGAGAGATACGTCGTGGTGTGCCACAGGAGGCAATGGCTGTAAGGAGAATGCGAGTGGTTTTTCGAGTTCTATGTTTTCGGCACTGCGGGCTTCGTTGAGTGATATCTGTAGTTTCGACGACTTGACGCAGCGATTGCGGGGTTATTTGAGCTTGGATGGATGCAAAGAAGTTTTTGATACGATGACGCAAGTTGCAAAGGTCCTTTCTCCTAGTTTGTTTCGTTCTTCTCTGTTTGGTTGCTGGGAAAAATAATAGAGAATGAAAATTATCTCAGGTTTTAATTTAAGAAAACTAAGTTGAGTAGTTAGTTTCTGCTCAGCTGCATTAGTGTGATCTGAGGTAATATGTTCAATTCACTTCGGTGACAAATCTGTGTTGCCAATTGCCCAATTAGCTAGTTTCTGCAAGAATTAGAACGTTAGCATACTGACATTGTTCCAAATGTTAAGAGAGGTAGGGAGGTTCGAACATAATCAAGACCCTAAAACTTTCATTTTCTGGGTCAAGTTTGTACTGAGGGTTTGCTAGGCATTAACTTTGTAGAAATCAGGATTCTCTAATATATTCTCAATCTTTTCATATTTTGAGTAACTTTTGTAGCTGGTCTGATATCAAGTTCATTGTATACTCTTTCAGAATATTGACGAAGGGAGGCTTAAAATGAAAATGCATTGTCCCATAGTGACTGATGTTGGAATGAATGAGAAGGCCATGAGAATCCTCATGTCGTATAATCCAATTTGGCTTCGGATTGGACTATATATTATATTTGGGGGTGATTCCTTGCTGCTGAATGAAGATGCTGATACCGATCAAGAAACTGTGTTCCTGAAAATGGTTATTGAGAAGCAGTTATTTTTACACGCGGGTCTTGCAAAAGCTTATGCTTATAACAAAATGGTGGAGGGTCTATATAGGCCAGGTTATTATGAAGCCTTAGGAAATATCATATTGAAGAGATTTTTGTTACTTGTACTCATTCTTGATAGGGCTAAATCTCATAGCAGTCTTCCTCTCAAGTATGGTATTGATGGAATAGATGGGGGTTCTCCTTTATTATTCACAGTGGAGTCCAATATTAAATCAAGTCGTCAAGTGATCCAAGGTAATAGTCCAATTATGAACTATGTCTACAGTGTATTTATTGTTATATAACTATTCATGATATGGTGTATATTGATTTCTGTACGCTCTTGGTTAAAAATAGATTTCTTATCATCGGATGTGATGCATGGAGAAGGTAATCTTCTAGCACATCTATTGATGGTTGGGTACAAAGTATCTTATCAACAGGTACATCGTCCAATCTGTGTTTTAATGCATGAACTCACATGAAAACCTTTGCATAAAAATATAGTTTGATCAAGGTTAATACCATTATGATGCAGTGTGCTCTAGTCGAGTATGACTTCAGGGTGACAGATTTATTCGTAGATCTGCAAGATGGGGTGCGGTTATGTAGAGCTATCCATCTCTTGCAACACGACTCATCCATTCTTATGGTTGGTTGCTTTCAAATAATATATATTTTTGGTGGTATCTATGAGGGTTGCAGAATACCAACTGCTACTTTTGACCTTGTGTTTTTTTTACATACAGAAAATGGTAGTTCCATTTGACACTCGTAAGAAGAATTTGGTGAATTGTGATGTTGCTTTGCAATATCTTAGGCAAGCTGGTATATCATTATGTGATGAAGATGGATTGGATATTGTGGGAGAGGATGTTGCTAATGGAGATAAAGAACTTGTCCTTTCCTTGCTATGGAACATGTTTGTCCACCTGCAGGTTTGTGGCCTTGTATCATTTTGCACCAAAATTCATAATCATTGAACTTAACATTACTTAGAAATGATGGTGGTTTACATGCTGCAGCTACCGCTTCTGATCAACAAAACAGTTTTGGTTGAAGAAATTTGCAAAATTCAGAGAATGAATATGGTATGTCTATACTGGACGCGTTTCCTCTGATATACCTCATTTTGAGAGAAACGGATATGAAAATTATCGAGTAAAAGTTATGTCTGCCTAAAACTTTAGAGACCAACTCATCCTCGAATTTAACCAAATGAAAGGACACAAAGTAGCAGCTGAAATATTGACCTTCTTTTCATTGTCTCTGTGTTTCCTTAAATCAAAATTTCAGAGATGAAAATATTGTTGAGCTACTCTCATTCTCTGCCATCTTACAGGATCACCAGGACAGCATGGGTTCCTCTACTCTTGCAATGCTACTGAATTGGATCCAGGTAATACTGCCATTTGAGAAGTTTAAGGGAAGATAACATTTTTTTAATCCACTGGCGATATTAAATTAGTATTTTAAACAAGAATGATCATATATTGCTTAAATGTAGAGTTTGTATATATAACACATCATTGTAGTAGCTATGAGTGAGATAATATTTGCATGTTGCACTAATGATGTGAAGCTTATTAAATTACAGGCTTAATGTTGTATTATGTGAATCTTCTCTTTGACTAAGTTGCACTGCACAGGAAGGGCATGAATCATGCACTTATAAAGTTGGTTGTCATGTTTAATTCATGTCATTCCCTGTCTAACAATGTGATTACCAACACTTTAGTCATCACTTCATTACCGTTTTTCTAAAAGCTGAACTTATACAAGACCAAACCTAGCTAAAATCCCACACACACATGTTGTTTGTAATGATAAAAATTCACGCGGCTTCTTTGAAGTCATCAATGACAATGATTAGATACAAATGTCTTAATCTAATAATATTGAGTGGAAGATATTGTTTGATAGTCCCTTGTGAATATGTTCTTAACATTTCTTGTGTTTGAACTTTGAAGTACATTTTGTCTGATCTATTCTACTTAATGACGATATTACACTGTGTTCATTTGAAACTCCAAGTAGCTTTGGTGTCAATCCACCAAATCCAGTTATTAACAGCAGCATATTATTTTGAAATGTGTAGTGTAATTAACAGAAATCTCTCTCTCTCTCTCTCTCTCTCTCTCTCTCTATGTAAGATCTTCGCACATTTACATTAATCAAGATGTGAAACTAGGTGCGTTGAATGTATCGGTACATCTGTTAATGTCAAGAGTATGTCACTGCTATAAACCAAATTTCTTTGATTAATGCTTTCTGAAGCACATAATTCAGCACTGGTGCATGTGATATCATTTTGGGCTTGCACCATAACTATTAATTCTCAATATTGTTTATATATTTACTGTACATGACTATCATTTTCATTGTGTATGCAGGCAATATGTGAAACTTATGACTTTAAGATCGACAATTTTTCCTCATTGATTGATGGAAAAGCTATATGGTGCTTGCTTGATTATTACTTCCGCAAAGAGCTTCCTTGTTCTTGTTCTTCTAAGGTATTTTGTATTGTCTATTTGTGTAATCTTTTAACCATCTACTTATATTTATTCATTATCCATTATCTTATTTCTAATTCATAATATGGTTTCAGGATTTGAATGAAACAAAAGGAGAAAAATCAATTATGTCTGCTAGTGATTATACAGATGCAGTGCACAATTTTATACTGTCACAGAAACTGACGGCCTTACTCGGAAATTTCCCTGAGGTAAGTGTTTTAGTTGATGCACCTGTAAATGTGTGCTTACATCATAGCTTGGCACATTGCTGATACAAGTTCATTTTTTCCATTTTGCATTTTGTACTTCAAAAAGGAAAAGGTTGTGAAATAAAATAAAATTCAAAATTTATTATATTGCAAACTTCTGCTTAAAATATAATGCTAGGCAATTTTTTTTGCTGATGTAATAACTAATTAGTATTCCAATGTGATTGATGGTTAATATGAATTTGTATTTGTTTTTGATAAGCGATATGAAAATGTATAGATAAGCAATATGATCCGTCTCTGTCAATCAATGTGTATTTGTTTTTGATAAGAGATATGAAGCTCTTATAAAGATATTTTGAGAACATACTGCAAAATCATATTTATAATAATCTTTTTTTTTTCAAGTGATCAATCAAGCTGACGATCTGTGCAATAGGGTAGCTCTCCCCTTTCCCATAATATAGAGGACTGAACTATTGGGATGTTCCCTCTGGGATAATGATCATAATATTTAAATATTATTGATTCATCCATTAAAAGATGTTAATCAGTAGCATAAAACAAATTAACTTGAATGTTGTTGCAGATGAAGCATCAGTTATTGGGACCAATATTTACTGGGGTATTTCGGAAAAAAAATCTTAATTTATATGTTTTAGGTCCAAGAAAGGAATTTATCAAATATGTGTATGCTAATGATGTTGAGTTATTGGAAATATGTCATCAAACCGGTCCTACAGTGGATAATAACTAGTGTTTGTCAACTATAGGATGGTTTACAGATATAAGAACTATATGTTGCTATTCAAACTTTCTAATTTTGGTTTCTCTTTGATACATCGGTAAGTCAAAGAATTAGTTATGTGTTGAATATGTCATATGTTTGCTAAGGTTGATTGGCTTTATATGCCATGGCCAGGTATCAAGTCACGGTTCTTCATTCTCTTTGACAGGTTTTGCAAATCAGTGACATACTTGAACATAATGGTGCGTCAAATTACAGGAGTGTGGTAATTTTGATGGTATTCCTTGCATCCCAACTGGTTATGAAGAAAAATATGGTAATGATTTAAGTTTTTTGACGGAATACTACCAGTGTTGTACTTGAGAAACATTCTTAACATCTCATTTTGTACTTTCAAGGATCAGTTGAATTTCCATAAGCTTTTGGGGCACAATTGTCAAAACTCGGAGAGAAAACATGCAACGTTGATCCGAAAAGATTCAGATGGGAACAACACTGAAGGTTTCCAATCTTCTTTTACTGCTATTTATTGTTTTAGCAACTTCTAAGAAGTGGCATGAACCTTATTCTTCACCTCTTATGTTTTTTTCTGTACATGCAGATGCTGTCAGAAAGTTTAAGGTGATTCAGGCTTGGTGGCAAGACATGGCAGAAAGAAACAAGTGTGTTACAAAACCAGTAGGTTCTCTAAGCTTACCAACTAACAAACGAACCATTGAAATTCAAAGAGGTAACTCTTCTGTTTTTTATCACATCAACCATTTATAGTTCAGTGTGATTTAAATGGATTTTTTTTGTCTAATTTAGAAATTGGCTGGACAATTTTAAAACTGCTTGGCGCTTGCTAAAGGAAACTTGATTTTTGTATTTCTCAGCATTAGCTATTTTCATTGTAAATTTTTAGTTTTTCTTTTGTACATTAGCGTTTAACAATGAAAGACAGGTCCATATGTTCCTTTGAATAGTTAAATATTTACTTCAATTCCACATGGTCTGTGCTCTTCTGCTGTATTTTTGCCTCCTATTATAATGTTTGAGAAAGTATTTATTTCATTGCTTGCCACATTTGTTTGTACCTTTATCTTTTCTTTTTCTGCATCCTTTATTACAGATAAATGTGTCAGTATATCTTTCCTTACATTGCAATGCTTTGTACTG
This sequence comes from Pelargonium nanum, assembly GCA_036897485.1. NCBI lineage: Eukaryota > Viridiplantae > Streptophyta > Magnoliopsida > Geraniales > Geraniaceae > Pelargonium > Pelargonium nanum. The sequence goes on along the minus strand of JAYMTF010001577.1, from coordinate 4,662 downwards.
TATCCAGATAATGCTGCAATAGTTATACAGTCTCATGTTAGACGACTTATAGAACAACGCAGATTTTTAAAGACAATGAAGGCAGTTTGCTTTATGCAAACTCTTTACCGAGCTTGGTTAGCATCTAAGCAGAAGTTAAAAACCCATGGATCTAGTGTCATCAGCCTTGAAGAGTTTGCATGTGGTATCTGTTCTTCCACTACTTTTTTTGTATCTTTTTTTGTGGGGCATATTAATCATGTTTTGAACTTCCACAATTTGTTTGTTTGACCGCACAGAAAAGTCAAAACTACCAGAAACATTCAGTAGATATGCCTTATTCTTTGTTGACCGGCATAGTTTTGTTAAGTTAAGAAAATCTGCATTGCTCATCCAGCAAGCTGCAAAGAATTGGATTGATCACAAACATCAGCAATGTCTTGCTGAAGAGAGAGCAGGGTCCCATGATCATATGATTACTAAAACAGAAAAGGCAGCTAGCAAAATTCAGATTTCTTGGAAAAAATTTACTGTCTGCAGATCTCTTCATAAACAAAACGATGCTGCAACCAAGATACAGAGTCATTTACGCCGTTGGCTGTTGAGAAAGAGATATTTAAGACAGAAGGAAGCAATAATTAGAATCCAATGCAATTTCCGATGCCTAAGATGTCGGAGAGCGTTTGGAGAATACAAAACTGCAACCAGGTCGGCGATCATTGTTCAATCCTATATTCGTAGATGGATAGCACAAAGAGGAGCTAGAAGGCACTTATATTTGATTGTGGTAATCCAGGTGAGTTGTCACCCAGGTTCTCTTAGATATGCTGGTTGCCTGTTTGTATTTTTAGCAATCTGATATTTGGAATGGAAGCTTTGCAATATCTTCCTCAATTTTCTTGTATATGCATGTTCATACTTATTCCCCTTTCATTCTTTCATTTGAGAATTTTAGCTATGTAAGCTATACGACTATTGTTAATTTATGAAAGTTTATCATAATATTATAAAAATGACTGTTGCGAATACATGATATCTCAGAAAATGATGATTAAGTAAATATAATCTTCTATCTTTCACGTTTTGGGAGAATGACTACGTTGGCATATAACAAGTTTGACAGTATCTGTGGTTAGTTTGGTTTGGTGAACCCTATTTGTGATACTGTTTTGTGGCAAGGTCACAGTAATAGTGCATTCGCTGCTGTGTAACCACCTAACAAGTCAAATTTATGTGTCAACTTATGGGAGTGGTTACATGCTTCAATCTAGTTCAGTATGCTATCATTCTGAATAAGAAATAAACTTAAAAAGAAAGATACAGTTGTTATGTAATTATTAGCTAGGCTTTGTTGATTATGCTGGTCAGATGTTAGATCGATACATTACTGTGTTATATTTGTTGCCTATGCAATTAGGGTGACCTTTTTTCTCAGCACAAATTCATATTATTTCTTTGATTCTTATTTGGATTTGTTTAAATGAACGTAGAGATACTGTCGTGGTTGGTTGACAAGAAGGAATATTTTCTCCAAAAGAGAGGCTGCAGTAAAGATCCAGAGTGTTGTACGATTCCTGAAATGCTGGAAAACATTTCATTGTCAGAGAAATGCAGCCATTGAAATTCAACGGTTTGTAAGAGGGCAGATTACTCGAAATAGGCTTTTAGGTAATACGCAAGTTTCTTCTTTATTTTAAATGAATGATCATTTATCACTCTCTCTTTCTCAAAATGAGTGTCCACTTTTTTTTTGTGTAAGAAAGTTAGTTAAGCATGAGTTACCTTTAATATCCCTAATCCACACGGACTAACTTATCCTTAATCTTTGCAAAAGCGAAAGTGGACAATCATTTTGGTTCTGAGGGAGTAGATCGTATTTTTTAGAATAGTTACAAACATATCTCGTGTAGGGGCATCTTGCCTTCGTGCAGCCTTCCCTAGGAGTAATTGCCTTTCTGAGAGCTCAAATGGCTGTTTCCAGAGTTGTGAGTTACAAATAGTGATATGTTCAGTTCTGAAACTACAAAGATGGTGGAAGGAAGTTCTTCTGCAAAGATTGAGAGTTAGATCAGCTGTCATTGTTCAATCACGTATACGTGGGTGGATTGCCAGGCGAATAGCTGCCAAAGAGAGACATCTTATTGTCGTGATCCAAGTAAGATACTTTAGAGTTTTTTTCTGCTATATTAAACTGCTCTTATATGGTTATTGTACTGATGTGTTTCTGGATTTGTTGTTAAAGTGTACCGAGATTCAAATCCTAAAAATATACATTACTCTGTCTAGATTTTAAAAATAGCAAACATGTTTTTCCACAACTTTCCATCGATGACTTACTAGGATTTGGGAAATTTATCTTGTCATATAAATGATGATTGGCTGGAGCTTGTTTACAAAGTTGACAAGTGCTAACCATTGGTGCTCGGCAAACTCTTGTCAAATAACTAGGTTCTGTAGAAATTCATTTCACAGTAAATTATAATGTCACATATTTACAAGAGTTAGTTGATTTTTTTTTCTTTCTATGGAAAATGTGTTACTCTAGGAAAACAAGAATGGTATAACAAATATCTACTCAATCAGTTGCTTCCTTGTACAACTGCAAATTTCCATAAAATGCAATCTCCATAGTTCCTTAGCCTCACCCTAATCCACTTGCCATCTAGTTTTGGGGCTAAGGGCTCATTGCCAGAAAGCAGAACTGCTGACCTATATCTCGGACATAATTTCTTCGCGTTACTATTTTGCCTGTTTACTTATTGCTATTAAGCAGATTTCTAGTTCAAATTTATTTGCACATGCGTAGATTCTTGATTCTTATTCCCTACTTTATAATCTTTCCCTTGCAAGGTGGGAGAACTGTTTTACTAATGACTTTTTTTTCAACATTTTGTTTTGAATTCAATAGGCACGCTGGAAAGGTCACCTAGTACGGAAAAATTCAAGAGAGCAGCTGATAGATTTGCGCTTGAGAATGCAAAAATCGGCTAGTAATGTGTATGATGAAATGCGAATTTTAAACAAACTTTTAGCAGCATTGGCAGACTTGCGAAGCATGAGAAGTATCACTGATATCATTCATACGTGTGCCACATTTGGTGAGCTTTTTATTGTGCTGGATAAAGATTTTAGCTATTTTCTATAATTACACTTGAGTGAAAGAAATTTAATGGCAGATTGGCAGCGATATTGGGACCTTTGATGTGTATTATCCTATTATTTTGGTGGTTGCTGGAAATTGTTGCTGATGCGCCTGTTTGAAGGCAGCATATAACAAGCCACTTAAGCACTATGGTCCAAACTCTCATGCTAATTTTGAAATCTTGTTTACAGACAAGGCTACAGAAGTTTCTCAGAAATGTTGTGAAGAACTTGTAGCTGCAGGAGCAATTTCAACTTTACTGGATATTATTGGCTTAATGAGCAGAAGCATTCCTGATCAAGCGGTTCTAATGCATGCACTGTCAACTCTAAGAAACCTGGCACGTTATCCGCATTTGCTCGAGGTGTTAATTAATACCCCTTGCTCAGTAGAAACAATTCTACAGAAGTTTCTAAGGTTTGTTTTACCATTTATCCTGAATTCCAAAACATAGGTATATTATCTCCATTATTCATTTTTTTGGTACACCTTCAGGAACAAGGAGGAGAGTTATTTCATTGCATCTGAGCTCTTGAAGAAGATATGTTCTAAACAGGAAGGTATTGAAGCTATGCGCAGGTCAACTGCTCTCTTAAAGAGACTTCACAGTCTAGTTGAAGAACTTACTAGGAAAGCAAGCAATGAAAAGAGGTTAGATATGTGAAAATGATTTTTTCTCCCTTTTGTAAATTCTAAAACTGAAGCTAAGTTTAAGTTTTTGCCATATTGACTGTCCCTTGTGCAGGAATGCAGTGAGAAAGATGACAGAGAGAAGATGCAAAGAGGCTGTTGATCTTTTGAAACTGGTAACAGAAAGGTAAGAACTCAGTTGTGTAATTATTTGATAATCTAGAGAACAATTACTTGTATCTTCAGATCTCACTATCTCAGTGCTCATTCGGCACCGCACAACAGCTGTGAGTAGTTCTATTTGGTACCTTTGCGCTTACTTTTACAATTTGTGCCAAGTGCAAACGTTCCTTTAGTCTATCAATTTGTGCTTACTAGTCTGGTAATCTGGTTACCATGTGTAGTATAGTTTTAATTTTTCATTGGTCATTAGAGTTGTCGATTTGTGTCGTAACACGACACAAAATGAGTATGTTTGCACTCACATTTTGTAATGGTGTCGTGTTCGTGTTAGGCCTACAAAACACGCACACTTAAGGGTATAAATAAAATTTGTAGATCTAGGAGCAATCCTTATCTCTTGGACCAAACAAATGAAAACCATACCTTACCTAAACTAATCATTTAAACTAACCACCAGTTTTCTTGGAACTGAAACTCAAGCTGCCCTAGCAAGAACTTGAAGGCTTTGAGGGACATCTTCTGGATTAATATAGGTGCGCGTCCTCACAAAGTTCCTGGGCACCGTGACGGTCAATACACCATCTTCACAAGCAGCTGATATTTGGTCAATATCAATATTAGCTGGAAGCCTAAATTTCCTCAAGAAGCTCTTATAGCAGGCTGTGTTGATTCACCTTCTGCTACCTCCGTTCGGATTATGAGGTACGTTGAGTCCTCAACCTTCACCT